>OZ022578.1:9177229-9184729 GCA_963669155.1 Arbacia lixula
GGAAAAGATTTCCCAAATGTTCTCAATCAACCAATCTTGGGTACCAGCAGGACTTGTACAAGCATCCATAGAGCAAGGTCAGGGCAATTGAGAAATTATACAGGTTTACAACCATTCCTTAAGATTTCCTCTGGGGATGTCAGGCAACTGATGAATTTAATAAAGTGTCAAATTTCTCCCTCCTCCCTCATCTCTTTTCTTCCTGATTTTCTCTCTCTTTCTCTCCCTCTCACATATGCTCAATTTTTTTTGGTCAGATTGAGGCTTTTAAAAGACGTTTACATGTACCTTAAAACAGGGTTGTGAACATGATTACATGTAGTATTGTTTAAATAGTGATATTAATTGCCAATGTCAAACACGGGTACAAAAAGGTGCCTTTGAGTCAGATTGAGGCTTTTAAAAGACGTTTACATGTACCTTAAAACAGGGTTGTGAACATGATTACATGTAGTATTGTTTAAATAGTGATATTAATTGCCAATGTCAAACACGGGTACAAAAAGGTGGTCAGATTGAGGCTTTTAAAAGACGTTTACATGTACCTTAAAACAGGGTTGTGAACATGATTACATGTAGTATTGTTTAAATAGTGATATTAATTGCCAATGTCAAACACGGGTACAAAAAGGTGCCTTTGAGATTGGCGCTGAGCATAAAATGCACACTTTCTCTTCTTTTTACCACAATTACGTCCCACCTGATACCGCCTCTCTCTTCCTCTCCTGTGTCTCCTCCTCTCCTTCTTTCTCTGTCTTTCTCTTCCTCCTGTTCCCACAATCTACCATCCTATTGTTCCTCTCTCCCTTCTTTCTCTCTGTCTCTCTCTCTCTGTCTCTCTCTCTCTCTCTGTCTCTTTCTCTCTCTATCTGTTTTCTCTGTTTCTCCTCATTTAAATCCCTTCCATTCCTGTATCCCTCTCTATTTTACTCACTCTGCTGCGTGCTCCTCTCTCTCCGTGTGTTTTTTTTGACCTCCCAATTCTTCTGCTAAATCGATTTTACACAAAAACATTTGTCTACCTTTCTTTAACCACATTTGCCCTTGAAGCTTTTACCCATACATGTATGCCAGTAGAAATAGCTCACTCTACCTTTTTTATGGCATTTCTAAGATGTTGATTGAGTGAAGGTTGATGTTTTACTTAAACATTGCCTATTGCTCATAAATTATTTCTTTGGATCTCTTCAGTAGCTGTTCTAAGTAACTATGATGTGTGCATCCTTAGCCACAGGAGTCAACACAATGAAAGGGCACTACCTCTAGGCGATTTTTTTTGCTCAAATATTCATAATGAGAACAATATCAGTGACATACGTTTCATTTTTCTTGAATATTGTAATCCTGCGCCACCCCTTTCCCCTGCCATTATTTTTCTCTGTCTCATTCTTACTAATATCCATTTTCAATGTGTTTTAAAAAAAATATCATATCTTTAAAAAGAGAAAAAAATCATTCATCGAGAGAATTTATCTTCAATGTTTGTTGTCTTCATCAAAAACAAACAAATCTACTTTCTTGTTATCTATCACTCCTATCGTACAAGAGTTAACAATGTCATATTGTTTGGGATTTCAGCATTAAATATTCAACTGATCCAATGTGTGAGAAGGGCTCATAAATTTGAGGGATTTAATGTATGGCCTGGGGATATTTCCATGTAGACACACTTGCTTTGAAGATAATTAACATGTGTCGCCATGACAAATCATTCAATCAATACTGTTGTCTGTGAAATTGCATATTTGCAGAGTGGATAAACAAGATATGAATATCACTACAAAGCAAAAAACTTGAATTACACATTTAGATGGAAGGGATTTAGTGGTTAGCCCAAAATCTGGCCCAAAAGCTCTCTTTCTTGTTTTACTTCCATTCCATAGAACTCTTATCCATCAACTTGTCACTTGAAGAAATCATGTCCAAATTAAAACTGGACTATCCTAAAGCATTCACGACATTCAAGACCCTTGATCACAGAAGAACAGATTATATTTGCAAATCTACCTACAGAGGAAGCACGGTTGTGGCACATCTAGGCTAGTTATGTCTCAGTATTCAAAATGCAACTGCTCTCTGTGAGTACTGTATTTCTGTAAGCCTTTCGATAAATCTCTTAAGATTGGCATTGAAGGTAAGGTAGAGTGGTAAGGATAATATTTGGCTCAAAAGCTTTCTATGCCATTCTATTTCACACAATTTTCCATTCTATAGAACCCTCCTTTACAAACTTGTCACATGAACAAATTGCTTCAAAATGCTACATGAATGGTAAACTTACGAATGAAAAGCATGATTACGATGCCTATCTATTGTAAAAATGTTGATACTTGCAGACATTAAAATTTTGAAAGAGCAGTTAATATTTGAAGACTACCAACTAATGGCACTTCTTCACAACCATGTAGTTGATTTTGTTGTGGTATCAAACACATAGACTTCTATCTAACTGCTACTTGCAATTACCACGGTTCTTTTAGCATAGCATTAATCATAAATCTGTTGAAGCCTGCATGAACATTGTAACAGTATACAAATATTGACTGCTATGAGGGGCACAGTTAAAATTATAAGCCCAAGATGATGTCAAAACCATGACTATGCCCGAAGCGAAGCTGAGGGCATAGTCATGGTTTTGACATCACCGAGGGCCTATGATTTTAACTGTGCCCCGAATATTAAGCAGTCAATATTTGTTTTATAAACCGAATGTATAGATTCTTCTCATCGATTGGTTAAAAGATTTCCTGAACTGACAAGGCCTACAAGATAGCATGTAATAGGCATGTAAATCAACACTCATTGCGCGTACAGGGATTGCGCACACACGAGCGATATCGCGCGGTGTTGAGGTTGTCTTATTATTTTCCGGGCACAGTCGATTGCCATGCCCCGGGCACAGTTAATTTTGACGTCATCTTGTTAAAAACGGGGGCACAGCTATTTCGATGACTCTACTTTTAACCAATCAGATGAGAGGAATCTATGTATGAGGTTTATAAATACAGATGAACCCTTTGGCCCGTATTCTGAACAGTGTACTAAATCTGGACGAACTTTATGGGATGCAAAACAAATCATCTGATGCTGTCACAAAATCATTGACTTTCATCACAGAATCACAACAGTAGGTGATTTCAATCATTCCCTGTTATTATTATTTGGACAAATCAATAAACCATCATAGTGATTCCAAGGACAAAATAAATTGTATACAATGTTTCATTTTGCTTGAATCAATAATGTTTTAATTTGTTTGAATCAATAATATTTTACTTTGTTTGAATCAATAATGTTTTATTTTGTTTGAATCAATAATACTATTTCATTTTGTTTGAATCAATAATACTATTGCATTTTATTTTATTCGGCATCCCTTAAAGAGGGTCCAGGTTTAATACAATGTTTATGTTAAACCTCTATTCATAATATGTACCAGCACTGCTCTATGGGCTTGATGTGTAGTAATTGTGCAAACATTGCAGTAGTGGCGCAAAAAGAGTTTAAAGTCATTATTTGGTAAGAAAAATTGGAATGCTGTATTTCTATTCATATCATACAAAAAACCCACCAAATTTGGCTTGTTGGCAGCGAGATGACAAGGTCAGTGTACTCACCTCACACACCTGTAGGAGTTGTGAGACCAGCTCAGGCACCTTGATGGCAGCCACGCTCCCGGTGCAGCCAAGCAGTACACGCCGCCGTCTCCCCTGCCTGGCTCCTGCTGGAGAGCGGGGCTTACAGGAGGAGGAGGAGGAGCAGCAGGGAGAGGAGGGTAAGGAGGGGGAGGTGGGTTGGGTAGGCTGGCTCATCATGCCACCCAGCTACATGAACACTCCTGATCTGACTGTGCCAGGTTGTGTGCCATCTATGTAAATAAAATAACAATAATGATTTGAGTAATAATGACTGAGTAGGAATCTTGACTATACCCTAAAGCATGTTACCACTGTAAGATATGATAATCTCAAACAGGTCTGCATTTTACATACACTGTAGATCTACAATCCATGGGATTTGTTCACACAATAGAACCCTCTAGATCTTGAGGTTCATAAACACTTAGTGAGAACTACATTACAGTTCCTCTGTTACCTGACCACTCCTGATACTGTGGGCAAGGCAATTATAGGTGTAAAAAAAACAGTAATAATGTCACGAGATTGGACAATTATTCATTATCTCAAGCATACTATCACTCACCTCTGTACAAAATAAATGTGGAGGAATGAGGGGACTTATATCTAGTATGTGTATAACTCTTTTAGTTAGACATGCAGACATAATATGAAAGTGCATCACTCCAAATGCCATCAAATATTTACTCAAACTGTTCAACACAGGTCTGTATTCACATCTGCTGGCACACATGCTGCAAAAGTAAGCCGCCATGTTTGCACACTCTAATTCAATCAGAACACACTAACTAACCCATGTCTCTGACCCGATTTTTTCAATACAGGTGTAGATTCAAAATGTTTGATGCTCACAGTTTTTAACCTGAATTCAAATGATGAAAATTATGACAGAAACAAAAATTTGTTTACAGTACCCTTCAGCGCATTGACTAAACATTCACACATTGCTGGTTTAGATGTTGGTTCATGGCAGTCCGCCCATTCGCTGTGCTGCACCAAAGATCATGTTAACATCGTACACAAACCCTGGTCATCCGTCACTTATCCGTCATGAATTCTGAGAACAGGTGGGAACTGGCAACAAAATTAAAAGTGCACATTGTTCTGTGGTAGTGTTGGTAGTTTGAAATGGATCAAAAATTCCATTAACTGTCTAAAGAATGGCAGCCATCATGTTTGAAAATACCAAACTATCACCACCATAATCTGCCAGTCAGAAATTCCTTCCCGAACGTTCACAATGTGATGAAGGTATCTACACTGAGGTGGTGGAGTTAACAAGGAGGCATCAATGTGTCATCAAGAAGCTACACGATGGCACTGTGTGACTGTGGAGTAGAGGTTGGAGGCTTTGTATAGACCCTGTCACCCCTGGGGGAAATCTGTGTTACTATCCCGCCAATTCGCATTGGCACTGTGTTCAAAACATGTTGAGATCTAAGTTTACATCACACCACTTTTAAAGGGTTTCTGCAATCACTTGGTACATGGTAAACAGCAGTGTTAGAACTGCCATCGTAATAAAAATTAATCCATGAAATCGATTTGGTATAGACAAGATATCGATGACACCTTGCCACTTTTACGTTGACTCTGCTGCCAATTTTTTTCTGGGGGTTGATTTACAACTACCAATACCATACTGAAACATCTTAGTCCATAATTTGCTTCTTCAATAGATCATCAGTACTTAGTCTAGTGAAATGCGTCTGCACTCACAACTCACAAGTACTACAAATATGATGAGAATCTTAAACCTTAATAGATAGACGCGTGACACAGACGAACAGGAATTTGAAACTTACAGTAATCAAATGCATAATACATGAAGATTATCAAAGTAGGTGTATGTCGTTCAAGTTTCGGTCATCGTCCGCCAATGGTCCCACAGTACGAATCTCATTGTTTCAGTTGTATTGCAGGGGCAGCCTTCGACCGCCACGGGATGTCAGGATTGGAGCGTTCAAAATATTTACTGGTATATTCAGCAAAAGAATTGGCCCTAAAAGTGTGCTCAATTCGCATCGCTACTGACAACACTAAAAACATGGTACCAGAGCATAGGCCCAGCATATAGAGGCCAGATGCCATCGATCTATACAGGAAAGTGCTGTCAGATCCACCGTTTGAACCGATACCTTACTATCTCAATTGTGAAAAAAAAAAATGGTGCTTGAATAAATGCAAGCTGACTGGAACAAATAAAGCCTAGTCCTACATTTTCAAGTCAAAAGACTCCAGAGCACAGACCAATCTACTACTCAAGATCCACTGCAACATCTTAGGCCTCCTAACAGGCACAAATAGGAACTATAATTGATCATGGCGAGACTAAGTGAAACAAGCCGATGAAATGACAAGCATTGAAGCAAGCCATGCCCAAATGACACAGGAATTGCCATTGATTGGCCAGCAACTGCTGACACAAGTCACAACATTTAGCTTTTTAAGAAAATCAATTATACACGATCGCAAGAACAAACTTTTCTTTTTCGACACGTTTCGACACGTTCTCCAGACTGTGTCTATCTACCCTTACTGTTCATGTGTGGTTTTAAAATCGAACAATCATGACAATCCTATACTAGATGCATACCTAACACTAAAATTAACATATGGGCCAATGTAATGGAGAAATCGTATGCTTAGAGACAGACTGGAGCACAGACATCGTCTGCTACACGTTGAGTCAAATCATTACTAAATTTAATCGACTCAGTGTGTATTTCGGTTAGAACTGTATAAATATTTTAAACTACTTCCAACTACGACCATTTCATTACTTTTTCAGGCGTATACTATAAGGCTTACCGGCAGTGCAATGCAAGCAAGTTGTTGTTTGTTGTTATAAGTGCGTGCAAAGTCGTCCGCGAGCGAGCCGCGCTGTGTGAATGATCGCGATCTCAAGTTGGTGACCGGATCGGACCGGGTGTAAAAAATAAAATCAAACAAACTTTTGACACTTTTGCAAAATGATCAAAAATAAGTTCCAACTCGAATCAATCTGAATTGACACATCAAAAATTCAAAAGATGTCCATTTTTTAAAGCAGGTTTTCATTAATCATTATTTTTGGAATAATCCTTGGAATTAATCCTTGGAATTTTGTATTACACCTGACAAAGTGTTGCAGCGGCGCACGAAACGTCATGATCTTTTCGATTCCGTTTACCATGCATACATTGCGAGACAAACCTTTATCAATAGCTATTTATCTGCAATGAGTTAAATATTTAGCATCAATCCTTGGAATAATGAATATATTAATTTTCATTTTCACGAGGACCTAAATATTTGTTGCATGTAGACCCATGTTATTCCACACGTGCCATTTACAAGCGCAAGATTTGTGCGTGTACACTTATCAAATAATTAATTCAGAACACATCAATGACCATTGTGTACCACACCTGTAAATCCGCTATAAGTACAGCAAGCTAGTACCATCACATTGCACTTACAAAGTGCTTCTGGCAGAAAAGAAGTGGGTTAACACGCGTGATGCACTGTGACCATTGTTCGCAGTTCTGAATTAATTATCTGATACGCACACATTAATAGATCCACATTTGTCCCAAAGTGTAAATCTCATTAAATATTCACATAATTATTATAAGAAAAATAATTGATGAAATGATAACAAAACCTACCTCGAAAAAAATGATATTCATTACTTTATATGTTGTGTAAAAGGTTACAATTCCAATCAAGCTGAGAATTCAACATTAGGCCTACTTAGTGAAGGGATGTCAAGATTTTGGGATGCAATCAACCTGATAAAAAAAAAAAACGATATATATATATATATATAATGAAACGCCGGAGAAGAAAAATTATTCGAATTTTCGGTCATAGACCTTTA
>OZ022578.1:9194729-9214729 GCA_963669155.1 Arbacia lixula
CATTTCATTCATTTTTATATACAATTAAAAATATATATACAACATTGAAACATGTATTCCATCACCATATGAATTAACATAGGAAGATATAAATGAATAGTGGCTGATCAGCAATAGTGACGATTAATAAAAATCCGCACAATATGAGCATTGTAGAGAATTCATATGTAAGTATAAGCAGGGATGTGTTAGGAAAGGATATGAAACAACATTCTTTCTTTGAGCCCATGCGTGGCACCGCCGAAAAATTGCGTGGTCTCAGCATGTGCTTTTCACGTGTTTTAACAATAACGAACACGATTGCCTAGCAACGGTTTCTCAGAGAGAACAAAAGAAATGTAGAGTCTTATTTCGCTTGTCCACTTCTGTTGGATTGCATCAATACTTTTGTGAGGAAAAGAGATATCAGCGAACAAAAATAAACAGTTTTTTAAAGTAAAATATCTCATTTGCACGCAAATTCACGCAAACTCTGTTAATGAAAGTAAGCAGCTTAATATATGATTTTGATAATGATTGAATCCGACATTTCCGGAAATCTCCGGAAAGTGAAGAAATTGGTTAATTATGTAAGTAAGAATATTATCTTATATCTCCGTTTGTGCATCATTCAACAATCATTTAGAAGAAAAACGAATACAGGATCTTTAGAGGTGTTGCCCCTTAACTTTCTTGAAAATTACAAAAAAAATGTGATAAGAAACACAGCTTCGAGAAACAAAACAGGCAATTAAAGATACTGCTTTCCAAGTTGACGATAGCAAAATGACGGTGCCGCGCATGGGACTTCAAAGCATTGCAGTGATTGTGGAATGCTTTTGACATTCATTAGCACGCTTTAGTATCCATACAGATGTTTGAATATATTATGGTTGAGTTGTCCCTCCTTCCTAACACATCCCTGGTATAAGCAATGAAGAAAAAGATTAACCCGTAAAAGCTTCAGAGTCTTGATAAATTGGGTACACCCGTGGAAAAAGCATGTGAAGAAAAATAAAATAGTTACACCGGGGAGCTAAAGCTGCTAACTTATTTTATTCTGTGTTGCCCCAGGTGAGGAGTATTGAGAGAGTAGGAATGCTTTAAGATGATTTTAAAAGAATTACTTAACTAAGCATTCTTTATGAGGACTGATAATGAATTCCAGGTTACTGGGCCTACACAACGGACTGATTTGGAAAGAGTATTTGTATTAGATTTCAACATGTGGAATTTAACGGGCTGACGGGTATTGCACTGATGAATGTCTGCATTTAATGAAAACAAGTGCATGAGATAAGAAGGTAGCAGGTTTGAAAAGTATCTGCGCATTAAACAGGCAATTTGCATCGTATTTATATAAAAAACCAATAAGCACATAAAAACGGTCGAACAGGGGTAAAGAAGGCTCAAGGTAATGATTTTTGGCACATATACTGAGGATTCCTTTCTGTAGACGGTGAAGTCTGAGGAATTTAGAAGGATGCAATGAACCCCATAACGCATTGCGATAAACGATGTGAGGCAATATGAATTTGATTTAAATACTCTGATCTGGGTAGCATGAAAACAATACAAAATGATTCCGAGATAACGACAAACGTTCACTCAGAGTTTTCAGAAAATCTATAATCATTCAAATATTGATAGATTGTCATGTATCATATTTAAGAATGAATAATCACCAACAAACTACATTTTACATTGCGCGGTCAGCTTTCACCCGTTCTGTATCAGATAGAATCATGCCCAATGAGACGTGTGTGTAGTATTGATGACACCATACACACCTGACACACACACACACACACACACATACACACACACACACACACACACACACACACACAGAGAGAGAGAGAGAGAGAGAGAGAGAGAGAGAGAGAGAGAGAGAGAGGAGAGAGAGAGAGAGAGTTAATGCAGTTGACACCCTGACGGACTGGATCAAGGAGTGCTCTTTTGACATTTCGGTAAAATCCAAATTACTTACAAAATATTCTCATATGTCCCCACGGGAAACCTGTGTTTGTTTGTTTTTTTACAAACTGCCTAGTGGCATATTTACAAGAACACTTTCACTTTTCATGCTTTCCTCTCGAGGTTCTTAAAAGCTGTGTCTTTTCCCCCGATATATGAAGGAGGGATGCCACGCGTAATCTACATGATCTAAGCACAATCGCAAACCTCGCCACAACATGACGTTCATGTTTACAACTGTCATGACTGTTAAAAGCAAATTGTTATCCCCTTCATTGTCACGTCTGACGTTATGACACTCCGAACATTCACGTGACATGCAAATAAGTCATGAGCAAAATCAAATGAATTGCTTTGAACAAGGGATAGACTGATACTACCGATACAGCTTCTCATATTGACAATGTTTACATTGATCATCTTATCACGACTACTAATAGTAACATAAATTAAAAACATAATGATAATTATATTATAGTAATGATAGGAATAGTAATGTTATTTATTATAATCAATTGTGGCAAGGCTTAAGTGATCTGTCACGTGTTGGATCACGTGACATATTGCCATTTTGATCACGCTTGCCTGCAATCGGCCCATCGTGCGCTCCGCACAAGCCAATAAAAATGACGCCATGTAACGCATTCTCGTCCACATCCGTGGGGGCTAATCGATATGGGAGCAAGTCGTAACGTCGTTACCGTCGATCAGCTAAACATTTCTCGCGGCCAGCAGACAGTCCAGTCTGTCTCGCATTCCTCCTGGCTCGAGCCTGTAAAACCAACCAACAATCGTCAACATCATGTTCCGAATCGATCTGTCTAACCCTGACACGACTTCGGCCCTCTTGACGACCACCATATCTACAAGCCAGCGTGGTTCATGTTTATGGACAGCACGAACACTGCCGATCATGGCCGGCTTGGTACGGAAGGAGCGAGAGCATGCACGCCTCCATTTAGGCTTCTCCCCAACGGCGACACGACGGTGAATTTTTTTATAGCTAATGTCAACAGAAGTTGGGGAAAAGTTCAGGCGCTTCTCTTTAATTGGTACACTCGAGTGTTTGAGTATGCGTCGCCCGGCTCAGGGAGGCGCTGACCACGGACAGGGTGAAGAGTTATCTATGCGAGGGCCTCTTTGGAGAAGGCGTCCCTTGGAGCTAAACGAGGCAGAAGGCTTTACTCGTCAGGAGTGGGTAGGAAAGGAGAAAGGTTGTGCGAAGGGCAATATAGGCCTAGAGCACCTTGCTGTTGACCATAGTGGCTTCATACCCCAACCCGAACACCTCCCATGAACCAAAGAAAAACAGGTCAAAATGCGCACATGGCTGGAAACTATTCAGCAGAAACTATGATTAAAACCTGCATAAACGGCGTAGTAGTCACATGTTCGAAAACATGATTAACTCCCTCGTTACTTATCATGCTTATGGTCATGAAAATGTGTAGTACTCCAATGTGGCTTACATGGCTTGGTAATGTCAGGGTTAAAATGTTGTACCAGATATCACACGTTTTTAGTACTATTACGGACCACGTGGCATTTGTCAAAGGTTTCGCGGCAGTCATTTACAAAAGAAACTACAGGCGAATCAAGAGTTACGCTTTTTATTGTCGCAGGAAGGCCACATTAATATTCCATCACTGTCTATCGGACCAACTGTTTTCTTGCGTGGCGAGAATCGGCACAATAGAACGCCGCCCATGCACGCCATGCCCATCGAGACAGTAAGATATGAAACCAACATGGACGAAGAATGTCAAGATCAGAGGGAGTCCAGATCTCTTAAAGAAGTATGGACTTGTCGAGAACATGACCAACACACTCGACGAGCAGGCAAACATGGCGTTTTGATGGTTAATCAACCCAAGGTTACGATGTGATTTCCGTCCTTGAGTCGACCGCCCTCCGGAACAAGCTGCTCCAATTTCGCCGCAATGAATATTTTCTAGACTCCGACACTTAAGGCGTAATGACTCATATGTTTTCCCTCGTCAGTGTTACATTCTTGGATGCGAGACTTTCAGAAATTTTCTTTATCATACTCCAGATCTGACGAATACGAGTTGCGTTTGTGTCGTTGTCTTTTAGTGATTATATACTTTCCTATCTCAAGACATTATACATCATGGTTTATCAAGCGCTTTTCCCCTCTATTTTAATCAAAACAAATCCTTGAAGACCACAATACAATTCGAATCATATTTTGATATCTTTAAAACCATTAATTAATTGTTTCATACATATTATATATGCATAAAGTAATACCCATTTGCAAACCATCCTGCGAATATGAACAAGAAATATTAATAACATTTTTGCAGACAAAATAATTTTTCTTTTACAAAGCAGTGCATACGACAAATATATAAGCCCGGAGTTTACTATATAAAGCTAAACAGCAACGTATCAATACTTATATATTACATGGAAAATATAATTTGCAGTTTGTTTCTAGTAGGCAAAGAAGAGTTACATATTAGGCAATGTTAAGGAGGCAGTGTTCTTGACAGGCAAGTAATCAATGCAAACTCAACATAATAAATTAAACGCACATCCAAAATACCATGAAACACCATAATAACAAAGGACAAGAGAAAATTAAGATATAATACTTACTTGTCAAAAATGCTGGAGAAGCAAACGTTTGTCTCAGTCCGATTTGTGCAAGAAGCAATTTCAATTCAAGCAAAAAAATATATATGTTGGGGCACACTGATCTTTTAATCTTAAAGCTGCCATGACACAGTCTCACTCCCTTGCTGTTATTTTGCAGAGTTTTATATCCATTTCCCCTCAAACAATTGACACTTACATTGTTCCTTTTTACATTAATTGGGGGGGGGGCACCTTATTCGGGGGCTTTTTCTGCCTTTGGTACGGGAAGGGGTCCAGGGTGTGATACGATATGAGGTACTATCGCTACTGAAGACAAGCGAATGAATTGCTCGCAAAACTCACAACGTCCCCTTTGTTGATTATTTTGATATGGGTTTGTCACATTCTCTAGAAGCAGCATCGAGATGGTGTTTCTACATGTTCTAGACAATAAGCATCGAGATGGTGGCAAAGCAAGAACGTATGATTGTGAGTAACACTTCTGAAAAGATTGAGACATGTCTCGCGGATTATCGTGATCATAAATATTGTATTTTATATTAGTTCAAGGTATCGGAATGGAAATCAGAATACAGTAAATAGATTTTGACTTACGAAATGTTCATTCAGATAAATACAGAAACACATACATGCTATGAGAAATGCTCATTTCCCGACTTGCCCGACGTGAAGAACATGATTGCAACCGCAGTCCATCTGCCTTCCTTCTGACATGTCTAAACCTCTTAATATATTGTATATTCAACCATTGCGATGACCTTTTACAATTCTACGGATAGAATAGTTTATATATGAGGTGTGTGTGTGTGTGTGTGTGTGTGTGTGTGTGTGTGCGTGTGTGTGTGTGTGTGTTGGGGGAGGGGTCTCTCCCTCTCTCTCTCTCTCTCTCTCTCTCTCCCTCCCTCTCTTTCTCTTTCTCCCCCTCTCTCTCTCACTCTCTCTCTCTTTCTATCTTTCTATCTATCTATATCTCGCTCTCTCTGTTTCTTTCTGCCTTCCTGTAGCTTCTCTTTTTCTCTCTCATGTTCTGATTCTTCTCATTCTTCCTTCTCTCTCCCTCTCCCCATTTGCCCTTTCTTATTCCCCAACCTCCGTAGCTATCTCGTCATCTCTCCCACGCCCCACTTACCATCCCTCGTCCGACTTCTGTTCAGCCACAACGGGGATCAATCTAATGGCGTTTAATTCATCAAACATCCTTATTTCCGCTGACCGTAAACTCCCACCGTCCACCTACTTCACCCCACTCTCCATGTCCCCATCAACACCTAGGTCGTCGGACCACAAGCACTTCGTCGTAATCAAAATAACCGCCTTTTATGGACGAATCGTTACGCACAAGGTACCTGGCGTGCGCCGGACGAGAGCATCTCTGGTTTCATCTTCAAAAGCTGACCATGTTAGCCCTTTGGTGTCATTACAACCATGAAGAGGGGCTGGACAGGGGTTGCCATCGATGGTCAAAGCTACGTAAGCGTTTTGCCGCTGCCGCTATTCACCGGCCGAGTAACATTCAAAAATATACTCCCGCCGCGGCAGATCAAGACTTTGGCGCACTTAGCAATTTGGTGAATAGTGCCTTGGAGGTCGCGAGGGATGACTCGTGTATAAATGCCCTTACAACATAAACAAATTGCCGTCAAGCCCTCGTATTTACAAAACGTACAAGATTACCGTTAAGCCATTAAGCCCTCGGCAGAGGCAAACCACGTCCATGAAAGTGTGAACGTACCTTGAGTCAGGTTACACCACCGGCGACTGGTGGTGCGAAATTCGACGGAACCTGATAAGGTTCTGTCTAGACTGTACTGACACGCTGGTCTCGCGTCATTTAACCATATTCATATGTGCATGATGGGGATTCAAATGATTGACATTGCCTGAAGTCTGCTGTATAGTATTGATACTGAAGTTTGATTCCCCGGTCATGAGATATTGTGTAATGGTGTATGTGTGTATTTTTCTGTTCTATTATATTTCTATTCCGTTTCGGCATAATCATTATTCTTTTATTGTAGTTGATAGGGTTATATGCCCTCTTGGCATTCTTGGGTAGGGTTTCTTTTTGAGATAGACGTTTCTCTTGCGACAATTTTTCATGGGTTTTTCATACAATTTTTATCTCTTCATACAATAATGTTGTTCTCACTTGATTATTGTCGAGTGGAATTATGCTGCGTGTTGATTGGCAGGCTGCAACATTGGTTCTTGTTAACTTTGGTTCTTGTTAACTGTTAACCTAGATTGAATTCGTAGACATTAATAAGCTTAAAACAATCAATGCGTAGAAACAACATGTGGATATTGATCGATTATGGCGGATCCGACCAATAAATGAGATCTCCCCCCTAGGTAGAGATAAGGCATTGACCTACAAACACGGCCAGCCCTCATCCGACTGGCCTGGTTTGGCTAAGCTGCTGTTCTGTCCAAGTGCATTTGCCTGATATTGATCAGCCATTATTTTCTCTGAACTTATCGACCACGTGACCGATATATGAAGCCCCTATGGGTGTCTTCCCTCCCCCTCTCCAATTTCGGAGAGGGATAACAATTATCTAGGTTGGCTTCCCTCAAACGTTTGACATATCAAATCCCGCAAAAGCCCCCGTTAGCGTCACCCTCCCATGGATGAAGGGGCTTTGCATCTTCGCAATATCAATTTCCTCTTTCTTTCATGTCTTTACCGTGTCTGTACGTGTTCTCTCCGTTCCTTCGCTAATCCTTCGCCTCTTAACATATAGTATTTCGAGTTGAATCCTTTAAAATCAGTCTTCTCGGTCGACATTGCCATCAACCTATGTCAACCTCATTCTGTTGACTTTCCCTTCTTATTTTTTTCCACATGTCTTTTGTCTCTCAATTGTCATTTCCTCTCATTAAAAAAGAACACCTCCCCCCTCCTAACCCATACCTATTTTCTCAACCAAATCTCCTCCTCTTCTGCTTCCTTCCCTCCTTCTCACCTTAGACTTATTTTGCTGTCGTTAGAATTCATCCTCCTTTCGCTGTTTGTTCAAACTCCGGTAGGTGTTCTCACGTAGTTCAGGGGGTATTAAATGAATCATGTACCATGGCAATCTATTAATCTCCTTACACATGGGTGACGTGTAATGTCTGATTTCCCTTTTGAGTAAAATCCGTCCACGCACGAAAAACTTCCTCATTAGAGTAATTGCAAGGGTCGGGTCTAGAATAGATACCCGGAGACCTTGCTCCATAAAACTGGGTCAACTCTCGATAAGGCAAAATAGGCGAGGAGAAATATCGACCATGTAGCGTGTCAGATACGACAGTCCGTGACACTGTACGTGGAGTATTCGTTGCACACTTAATCTTTGTATACACCTTTTATGTTTCTTTTTAAGTACGGACTGGGGTATTAACCTCATTCTCTTACGTTTTAATTGCATCGGACTGACTTCTGATATTGCATCATGCTACGTTATTCGGATTGTCTGCACGAAGGGTTTTTAAAAAGTCACATACTGTACAACGGTGTTGGATGTATTATAAAACCTAAAACAAAACAGGCGCATTATCTAAAGTTTGTTCAATTTTCCCTCCTTTCTTAACCCGAAATATAACCATGCGTACAGTAATTATCATTCATAAAGAGAATTTCAAAATACAGTTGGTAGTGCAAGTGTATGCAGATACTGGACTATCATTTTGAAGTCCCGACAATAAATCTATTTGAAGTAATATGGGTACAATAACTCTTCTAAAATTTGCTTTACTTGTTTACAGTTCTTATATTCTGTGTGAAGTTCCAAAACAGCATTTTATCAGAAATATGTGGTAACTGCCCAACTTGTTATCATTTTGATAAAGAAACCTACAGAGGAAATCCACTACCTTTCAGAAATGATATGAAACACCCGCTTCACGCTGTATGTGCAATGAAGTAACTTCAGTAGTGTCGTGTTGTTCGCGACATTCTGACGACTTGGTACGAACACATTGCCATCGATTTGAAGTTAATGCTACAATAGTATTCGTTAATAATGCACGTGTACTCCACAAAATATCCCTAGCAATGGAAACTGATTCAAGTATATTTCACTTGTTGGTAATGTCACTAATGACGCATGAATATTGACGCCACGCAATTTATTCTGTTGTCCTTTTTGCGGTTCAGGCAAGAAGTAAAACTGCAGAAATATTATACTCCTTTATGATTAAAAAACGGATCGTGGACTGACATGATAACAAATGAAGAATTGCTTGATGGGTTGGTAATCGATAGATCCCTTCTTTACATCATGAGGGAAAGACAACTTCAATGTTTAGGGAAATTAATGAAAAGAGAAGGTGCAGACAATAGGATACTGACTGCAGGAATACATGAAGGAAAAGTACGGGGAGACAGCCTATCATATACACGGATCTGCTCAGAATACTTCCTCTTTTATCAACCAAACAAACAATATACGCTTCACTATCAATAACAAATTATTAATTTTCTTCTCAACAGACAATTGAAATAAGCAAAACAGAATTAACATGACGAATTCCCCATAGATCTCTTTTCAATTACAAGGCGCCACTCTTTACAGTTTAGACATATGCGTTTGATGCCATATCAATCACTTTGCCTTTGGTTTCAAGAAGGCTTTCTCATAATCTGGAGAACGACTGATTAAATATACATGTACATGTGCTAGAATGATGACTTATTGATCCAATGCTTCTACCATGTAGTTAACATGTTGTGTTTGTAAATCAAGAGATGGCGCTTGTATGATGGTTTTTCAGTCATATTGATGAAAATAGATGTACACCATATACACAGAATAATCCACCGATCGCTTGCAGTTTAACAGCAATAATCAACTAATGTGCCCTGTGGGTAAGATCGAGGATGTGGACATCCACCCCTTTGAACAAAGTTTGAAGCCGCCACTTAATATTCATCACTAGCAGCTGCTCTCAACGATATGATGCATACGCGAATGCGTCACGCTCACTTGGATTTTATAACAGGTCAGTAACGTTTCATGCAATTTTTTAATGGAATATGATGCGAAACATTGTGAAATTGGGACTTTTGTACTGCAACTTGATATCACGTTTAGAGCATTTTGGACATATTGTAACAATATTCCTCAATTGAATCTTAATAGATGCATCGTAGGTATTACATCACAACTGCGCAAGCATATGAGGTGAGGATATTTCCCCAAATTCTTCTGCGCATCCGATTTTGTTTATACGTCAAGTCCAGGCAAAAATCAACCAGAGAATCGGCGGATTCGAACATGGGAGATTAAAAAGAAAATCTTTGTAAAGCGTTCTTTTGTGACTAGAAGCAGAATACAATCAATCTGCATTAATTAAATGGCTGCTGGCACTCCATGTGCTTAACCATTCTTGGTAAGATTCACTATCCGGTAAGCTGTAAGTGACATGGTCAAATCTCTCTGGCTCCAAAACAAAAAAAAAATAATTGTCATTAATTTATAACATGACGTATAGGTGGACCATGCTAGTCTTAATACTACGTGTAAAGCAATAACATACCTTCTCGTTGTGATTGACACATTAAAGAATTACTAATACAATAAAATGAACGGGGTCTAAATAGCCGGAATCGGAGAGAACAATGGAGAGACGAAAAGAGGGGGGGTGTTACACCCACAAATGTATTAATCGCCCACAAATGTAATAACGCCCACAAATGTAATAACACTTTACCCACAAATGTAATAACGCCCACAAATGTAATAACACTTTACCCACAAATGTAATAATTTCACCCACAAATGTAATAATGCACTTTACCCACAAATGTAATAATTTTGAACCACCCACAAATGTAATAATCACTTTACCCACAAATGTAATAATTTTTAGGGGATATTTTGTTGATTTTCTTCAAAACTGAAACCCTGTACTGATGCATCGGTATAGCGCGCAGTCTTTATTCCAGACCCAATTATAGGCCCGATCACCTTCTCTCTGTGGAATAACGTGAGAATGGAGTCTAGTCTTTCCTCCAGACCCGAAAATTTCAAAAATAAGAACGTAGTCTTTTTTCCAGACCCAATTATTTCATTTTTGGAATCTTCAAAACCAAGGCCCGATCGTCTTTATTTTTGTGGAATAACATGAGAATCGAGCCTAGTCTCTCCTCCAGACCCAATAATTTTTTTTTTAAAAAAGAGCGTAGTCTTTTTCAAGAGCGTAGTCTTTTTTCATTTTTGAATCTTCAAAACCAAGGCCCGATCATCTTATTCCTGAGGGATAACCTGAGAATCGAGTCTAGTCTTTCCTCTAAACCCGATTATTTAAGAAAAATTTAGAGCCTAGGCTTTTCTCCAGACCCGTTTCATTCATTTTTTTAAATCTTCAAAACCATGCAAGGCCCCATCATCTCACTCCTGAAGAATAACATGAAAATTGAGTCTAGTCTTTCCTCCAGGCCTGGTTATTTCAAAAGTAAGAGTGTAGTCTTTTCTCCAGACCCAATTATTTCATTTTTTTTCAATTCTTCAAAATCAAGACCCCGTCATCTTATTCTTATGAAATAACATGAGAATCAAGCCTAGTCCTTCCTCCAGACCCGATTATTTCAAAATTAAGAGTGTAGTCTTTTCTCCAGACGCAATTATTTCATTTTTTCAAATGTTCAAAACCAAGGCCCCATTATATTTTTCTTGTGGAATAACATGGTAATCGAGCCTAGTCTTTCCTCCAGACCCGAGTATTTAAAAAATAGGAGTGTAGTCTTTTTCCAGACACAATTATTTCGTTTTTTTTAAATCTGCAAAACCAAGGCCCTATCATCTTATTCTTGTGGAATAACATGGTAATCAAGCCTAGTCTTTCCTCCAGACCCGGTTATTTCAAAAGTAAGAGCATAGTCTTTTCTGCAGACCCAATTAATTAACTTTCTAAATCTTCAAAACCAAGGCCCCATCATCTTATTCCTGTGGAAAAATATGAGAATTGATTATAGTTTTTCCTCCAGACCCGGTTATTTTAAAAGTAAGAGCGTAGTCTTTTCTGCAGACCCAATTAATTAACTTTCTAAATCTTAAAAAACCAACACCCCTTCATCTTATTCCTGTGGAATAGCATGAGAGTTTCTAGTCTTTCCTCCAGACCCGGTTATTTTAAAAGGGCATGCATGCATTCGGCGTATTGACTTGTGTCATATATTTGAACATTTGAATAAACGGCATATAACTAGAAAGAAGGAATATTTAAGCATACATCCCAATAAACGTGTTGAAATTTAGACATTAAAAACATGAATGCCACCTAATTGAGTGCAATATTTTGGAGACCATATTGCCGTAGTACTAGTGAGGGTGTTAAAATACGATAGGAGCAGGATAATGTAAGAAATGATTAGGACAGGTAAGTATAGGATTAGGGTATGTGTGCGTATGTATGCATATATGCACGTTTCTTTTTTGTTAGCTGGGCTATCATCTCATTCCTGTTTTTTTTTTCTTTTCAATTAAGTACTTTGAGCATCTACATAAGGTGGATTTAGTGCATTCTAAGTACTCATCAGTGCCATCATCATTTATTGGCGATGCATGGCATCGCTTAACATTGTTACATATGTGGAACAACACGTCGCAAATAAATGATTGTTCGGTGGTCACACGAACTGACGAATCAGTCCAAATGGTCATATAACACAGACAGGAGGAACCGATGTCATGGATCGTTGATCATGGACGGATTTTTTTTTTAATCATGGAAATATTCTATGGCCCACAAATATCCTGGATTTCAATGGTCGTCGAAAAAAGAAGAAATCGAATTAGTGACCCTAAAACATTACAATTGTCGGTGAAATTATTACATGTGTATGTAAAGTGTTATTACATTTGTTGGCGTTATTACATTTGTGGGTGTACGAGACACCCACAAATGTAATAACTCCCACATATGTAATAATACTTTACCCACAAATGCAATAGTTTCAACCACAAACGTAGTAACGTTTACCAACAAAGGTAATGATTTTGAATCGCATAAAATTTTATCAAATTACTTTGTTTCTATACGATCATTGAATTAGACCATTAGAATATAGGCAAAGATGATTGAAAGAATAGTCGACAGTCAATGTACTATCGAATCGGTCCCACCTCTGTGCGTTATATACAAGTATATATATGTGCTATTTTGACTGATTCGTCAGTTTGTGAGACCGCCGACCACTGAGACGTGTTGTATCCACATATGTAACAATGTAAAGCGATGCCATGCGTCGCCAAGAAAAGATGACGATAATGATGAGTATTTATAATGAGCTATATACACATTATGTACATGCTCAAGGTGCTTGACTTTTTGAGTTGTATTTTTTTATTTTAAAAAAAGGAATTAGTTGATAGGATCTTAGTTTTGAAGACTTTTTTAAAATTTCAATTACGAGGAAAGACTACGCTCTAAACATTTGATTTATCACAGTCAGGGTCTTAGTTTGGAAGATGTTGACATTATTCCACAGGAATAAGATGATGATGGTCTTATTTTTTAAGGTTTCAAAAATGAATTAAATGGGTCTGGAGAAAAGACTACGCACTTATTTGTGAAATAACAGGGTTTGAAGGAAAGACTGCTAGGCTCGATCCTCATGTTATTCCATGAGAATCTGATGATGTGGTCTGAGTTTGTAAGGTTCAAAAATTAATTAAATGGGTCTGGATAAAAGACTACGCTCTAACTTTTAAAATAACTGGGTCTGGAGGAAAGACTAAAAACTCTCATGTTATTCCACAGGAATAAGATGAAGGGGTGTTGGTTTTGAAGATTTAGAAAGTTAATTAATTGGGTCTGCAGAAAAGACTACGCTCTAACTTTTACACTAACTGGGTCTGGAGGAAAGACTATAAACGATTCTTATCTTATTCCACAGGAATAAGATGATGGGGCCTTAGTTTTGAAGATTTAGAAAATTAATTAAATGGGTCTGCAGAAAAGACTATGCTCTTACTTTTGAAATAACCGGGTATGGAGGATAGACTAGGCTTGATTACCATGTTATTCGACAAGAATAAGATGATAGGGCCGTGGTTTTGCAGATTTAAAAAAAAAACACGAAATAATTGGGTCTGGAAAAAGACTACACTCCTATTCTTTTAACTACTCGGGTCTGGAGGAAAGACTAGGCTCGATTACCATGTTATTCTACAAGAAAAATATATGTTCTTTGAATGTTTCCATGGTGAGAGTGTACTAATAAATACTATTTAGAAAATAGTCTTGTGTAAGTGTTATAAAATATAAAAATTCACCTCTCCTTTTTTCACTTTTCACTTTCCTTTCCTTTCTTCACCCCATAAGTGGGCCAATTATCCGAAAGAATACAACCACATGGTGTTACCGAAAGTTTTGCTATTTTCTAAATAGTATTTATTAGTAAGAAAAATATAATGGGGCCTTGGTTTTGAACATTTGAAAAAATGAAATAATTGCGTCTGGAGAAAAGACTACGCTCTTTATTGTGAAATAATCGGGTCTGGAGGAAGGACTAGGCTTGATTCTCATGTTATTTCATAAGAATAAGATGACGGGGTCTTGATTTTGAAGAATTGAAAAAAAATGAAATAATTGGGTCTGGAGAAAAGACTACACTCTTACTTTTGAAATAACCAGGCCTGGAGGAAAGACTAGACTCAATTTTCATGTTATTCTACAAGAGTGAGATGATGGGGCCTTGGTTTTGAAGATTTAAAAAAATGAATGAAACGGGTCTGGAGAAAAGCCTAGGCTCTCATTTTTTAAATAATCGGGTTTAGAGGAAAGACTAGACTCGATTCTCAGGTTATCCCTCAGGAATAAGATGATCGGGCCTTGGTTTTGAAGATTCAAAAATGAAAAAAAAATGAAAAAAAATTGGGTCTGGAAAAAAACTACGTTTTTTTTTTTAAATTATCGGGTCTGGAGGAGAGACTAGGCTCGATTCTCATGTTATTCCACAAAAATAAAGACGATCGGGCCTTGGTTTTGAAGATTCCAAAAATGAAATAATTGGGTCTAGAAAAAAGACTACGTTCTTATTTTTGAAATTTTCGGGTCTGGAGGAAAGACTAGACTCCATTCTCACGTTATTCCACAGAGAGAAGGTGATCGGGCCTATAATTGGGTCTGGAATAAAGACTGCGCGCTATACCGATGCATCAGTACAGAGTTTCAGTTTTGAAGAAATTACAAAATATCCCCTAAAAATTATTACATTTGTGGGTAAAGTGATTATTACATTTGTGGGTGGTTCAGAATTATTACATTTGTGGGTAAAGTGCATTATTACATTTGTGGGTGAAATTATTACATTTGTGGGTAAAGTGTTATTACATTTGTGGGCGTTATTACATTTGTGGGTGTAACGGGGGGGGGGTGAGTAAAGGGATTTGAGGGATAAAATCCATTTTGAAATGGCAAACAAAGAAAAACAGAAGAAAATAGGGAAGAAAAGGAATGAGAGAGAGAGAGAGAGAGAGAGAGAGAGAGGGGGGGGGCAAAAGAAAGGGGGGTGGGAACATGAAGGAACTTGTCGAAATAAAAGCGCATTCACATTATTTCAGAGAAAGACACATACCAATGGGAAAGCAAAGGAATGAGAACAAGAGAGCAAGAGAGAAGGCGAGAGAGAGAGAGAGAGAGAGAGAGAGAGAGAGAGAGAGAGAGAAGGCGAGAGAGAGAGAGAGAGAGAGAGAGAGAGAGAGAGAGAGAGAGAGAGAGAGAGAGGGGGGTTGTGAGAGAGATCGTGAAGGAATTTGTTGAAATAAAAGTGCATTCACATTATTTCAGAGAAAGACACATAACAATGGGAAAGGCAGAGAAATGAGAACAAGAGAGAAATAGAGAGAGAGAGAGAGAGAGAGAGAGAGAGAGAGAGAGAGAGAGAGAGCATGGGGAAGAATGGAGGGAATAATGGGATTAGATCTAGTCCCATCGCAACACAAGATATTATATCTATGGCCATGTAGATGCATTTATGTTCATTTGGTATGGTAGGTTTCCTTTACTATTTGAACCTTGAATGACGGATGATTGTTGACATGGTTGATGTTTCAGAATATTGATACCGCTCTGGGATCTTTCCTCGCCACTGATTTCTAGCCATTGAGAGGGGGATTGTCTGTCTTCGTTCAGTTTTGATTTATTCTTTATTAGGATGGTGCCATAGAGCTCTCTCATCATGACTTCATGATTTATCTTCACTGCTAGCGAGAAACATACCAATCTCCCCGTACAGTTTGTCATTTCCTACATTACGCGATGGCATCATTTATTTTCCTTTCGTATTATTTTATTTACACCCCTTTTGATGTCGTTTCGTATTCTTTCCACATAATATTTTTTTTACCCTGTTTTTAGACGCAGACCTTACGACCGATTCTTGTTTATATTATCTTTATGACACTTTCCAACGTAGTTTATTTCTTGATTTTATTTCAGCACTTCCCCTTAGACATGTTTCATGTTTATATGCCAAATGTCATCGTCGATTCCTCTTTCTAAGATGCGAGGATATATCTTACTTCGACGAGATTCTCTTGCCAAGAAACATAATAAAAGCATCTTCTCAGCGCCATGTTGAAGGCTTCACTTTCTGCCTCCTGATTGTAATTCCTTTGAAGTCTCCGCTCAATTACATTGATGATATGTTCTGATTTTGCATAAAATCTACAATTCATTTATTTTGAGAGCAGAAGTTTTCTTAACTTTCGCGTTAACTCCTACTATAACGTTCAACAGTGTATGTAATAGAATAAATATCATATGAAAGAATCTCTCTCTTCCAGCGTAAAGATGAACTTGTTTACATGTTTTAATGTATGAGAGCGTGGGTAGCTTGTAACTGTCATCGACCGCTATTTTAACTTGATCCAAGCGCTTTTGGCAGTTTGGGGTAGATTTCCGCCAGAGATTGTTCGTGGCTCATGAGACTGCCGTAAGTACGGGGAGCGAAAGTGAGTAGGCCTTGTCTGAGAGTTTTGACATTTTGGAAAACGCTCAATTTTCACTCGGAGGGAAACAGATATGCCCGGGATAATCAAGCACTTCGACATCTCGATTTGCTTTGCCCACAAAACGAGATAATGCATTTTTGATGAAACCGTTGATTTCCCCCTAAACAAACCACTGCGGGTTAACATGGTTAATGGAGTACACTTAGTATTCTTAAGTATAATATTACAAATACAGACACAAAGACGTTGCTTAGATTTATTAAAACCTTACCATTATACACGACATCGTTGACAAATGCAAAACGATTCTTATTTTTCTCCATTGATGATGTGAAACAATGAGACAGTAATAATAGTTATGATACATTTGCAGTTAGTACAAGAGATGCTAAACTCTGTCCGCGCCACATGTGCTTTCTGTTTTGTTATAAGCATGACAAGTAATACACAATGATGTCCATAGAGCAACAGTGAATCTGGCACTCAAAGTGTCGGCTATGGCAGTAAACAACGATACAAGGTAATAGTGGGATTGTATTTCCACGTATTTTGTGAGTTTTCCTTCACGGCTAAGTCAATGGGCATGTGTCTGTTGAGTGTTGATGTGCTCAGTATGAGTTATCTCAGAGTGATGACACAATACTAAGTACTATAAAGCAAAAATACGGAACGATAATACCAAATTAATTGCTTATGATGCTATGATTGACTGGTAAGCTCGTAGAATGTTTACATCTCAGTGCATTTCACAACATCTCTTGGTAAACTCAAGAATGTATGAAGCGTAGCTACGCTTCATACATTCTTGGTTTACTCCATCTACATGATGTATTGTTCTTTTCTCGATATTCAGATCAGAGCGTTTTAAGTTATGCAATTTTATTCCCCTCCTTCTTTTCCGACCGTTCTTCCGCTTTAGTATAATTTTTCGCTGTTTCGCTGTTTATGATCATTATCTTGTTATACTTTCTTCTAATTAGTGTTATTACAATGCTTGTTAGACTATGTCATTATATGTAACAACAATTTTCGGGGGGGGGGGGGTGGTCAAACGAGCCCCATTAAATGCTGTGCGATGATGTACTCCCATCGCGTAGTTCATTTGGTCATGTTTGTGGCGGATATTATTACAATGTGACGAGACATTTATTGGATTCAATCGATGGCACCTGACATCATAAAGGTTCACATTTTACTCGGGAAAAAGGTCAGAGACGAGACATTTTGTTTCATTTGCCGAATCAGACGGGAGACCGATATTTATTGGCCATTGGCAACACGACGTCGTTCTTTATCAACCATAAATTCTGAACAGGATAACAGATGTGAGGGCTATTTTCAAATGGAAATGCGATGTTGGTTCTTGAATCGAGAAGGAAAGGGCAGTTGTAAAAGAGTGATTTAAAAGCATAAAGGGTAAGGCAGATAAGGGTAAAGAATATGATATTGATAAAAATGAGTGTGTGCGTGTGTGTGCCTGTGGGTGTGTATGTATGTGCGTGCGTGTGTGTGTATGTGTGTGCGTGTGTGTATGTGTGTGTACGTGGGGTGCGTGAGTGTGTGTTTATGTGCGTATTTGTGTGAGTTTGTGTGTGTGTGTGTGTGTGTGTGTGTGTGTGTGTGTGTGTGTGTGTGTGTGTGTGTGTGTGTCTGTGCCCAAGGGACGGAATGACAGAAGGAGCGATGGGGGAAAGGAGAGACGCACTGACAGAGAGATAGAAAAAAATAACGATAGAGAGATAGCGAGGGAGGTAGATAGTAGGGGAGGGCGGGGGGGGGGGGGTCCATACAGATAGACGGATTAAAAAGGAAAATGAGCCAAGATGCGGAAGAACGAAGACCATATCGAAGGTGTCTAGTGAGAAATGATCTGCTTTTCCCTAAATCTCATGGCGCGCCAGCCGTCAGATCACGTGATAATAAAAGACGCCCGTTCTGCTATAATACGCTGGTCGGCCCTTAGAGAGGGTATCGAGGTATTATCGGGGAAAGTATCGGCAAAAGAGAAGCCTGTCGGAAAAAGTGCAGTGAGATCGATCTGGTGGTTTGTATCGTAGGTTTGTATCACCTGATGTGTATGGCCGCAACCCGCCGCTGCACCATGGACACGTTCACATTGACGCGGTTTGGGGTAATAGCTTGCCGATTGTAGATTCTGGACGTACTGCGTTCTAGGCTATTGAGTCTGTGTCTTTATTAATGCACCTCTGCAACCATTACTAAGTGTGGATATTAAGACGAATATGATTGTACAGACCCTTTGCTTATGAGAGGTAAGGGCGAGGGTGGGAGGATGCTTTTGTAAGCATTTGTGTCCCAGATAAAATGCTCGTATATACAGAGAGACACGTTCGTGCAATGCAAGAGCTAGTTATAATGATTTTTGTCTGATCTAGACCAAAGTAAGACCAATGCACAAGTCATATTTTTTTAAAGATTTAATTGAGCTCCACTGGAGGACATGTTTATATGGCATGTGCAATACACCCTATATGTGCAAACCTAGTTGATATTTTATCAGGCAAAACCAGAGAAGAGAGGCCGACATGAGAGCAAGTGGCAGTGGTTAAAACCGCCACAGTGGGGACACACCTAAATATCGGTCTGCTAGAACTTTCTCGGAGTATATTCCAAAATCCGACGAGTGCTGATATCAAATGCGTAGAGTGCAAAGATTAACCCTAACATGAAATACTTTTGCGATGTGTCTCATTGCCAGGATAACTGTTGGGTCCTATAAATCACGGATAATGTTTTATCAGGGGTGTGTTATGGAAGGATATGAAACAACATTCTTTCTTTGAGCCCATGCATGGCACCGCCGAAAAATTATGTGGTCTCAGCATGAGCTTTTCACATGTTTTAACAGGATTGTCTAGCAACGGTTTCTCAGGGAGAACAAAAGAAATATAGAGTCTTATTTCTCTTGTCCACTTCTGTCGGATTGCATTAATACTTTTGTGAGGAAAAGATATATCAGCGAACAAAAATAAACAGTTTTTTTTAAGTAAAATATCTCAGCTGCACGCAAATTCACGCAAACTCTGTTAATGAAAAAAAACCAGCTTAATATATAATTTTGATAATGATTGAATGCGACATTTCCGGAAATCTCCGGAAAGTGAAGAAATTTGTTAATTATGTAAGTAAGAATATTATCTTACATCTCCGTTTGTACATCATTCAACAATTATTTAGAAGAAAAACGAATACAGGATCTTTAGTTGTGTTGCCCTTAACTTTCTTGAAAATTACCCAAAAAAAAGATGTGATAAGAACTGAAGAAACACAGCTTCGAGAAAAAAAAACAGGGAATTAAAGATATTTCTTTCCAAGCTGACGGCAGCAAAATGACGGTGCCGCGCATGGGACATCAAAGCATTGCAGTGATTGTGGAATGCTTTTGAAATTCATTAGCACGCTTTAGTATCCATACAGATGTTTGAATATATTATGCTCGAGTTGTCCCTCCTTCCT
>OZ022578.1:9219729-9247229 GCA_963669155.1 Arbacia lixula
ACAACGCTCGCCACCGCGCATAAAATGGGCAAAAATTATAAAACACCGGCGTTGCCTTAGCGATGCAGCGCTGAAGCCGGCGTTGCTTTAGCGTTGGTTTAACGGTAGCGAGCGTTGGTTTAGCGGTGACGCTCCGACACCTCCACACCAACGCCAAACCAAAGTTCATCACCGCAAAGGATCGCTGCTTCAACGCCCGACACCGTTCCAGCAATCCCGTGTCCGCTCGTAAAACGCTTGCAACCGCTCCAACAAAGTTTGGGCAACGTTTAATCACCGTCCGGGGAAAGCTTTGCGAAGCAGCGGTGGTCCAACGTTGAAGATTTCTGCGTTAGCCTAGCGGACCCAGGCGTCCACGAACTTGCGTCTAGCGGTGCCAAACTTTGACAGGGCGTTGTTGGAGCGGTGGTGGAAAATTACCCACTCCTCGCAATATTTTGTGCAGCTCAAACTTTCGGAGCGGTAGAGGGACCATTAACGATGGCTGAGCGTTATACGGCGTTGCCTTAGCGAAGGCCAAACTTCTGTTAAACGGTGGTGAACGGTAACGAGCGGTGATGATTTTTGTTCACCGCTCCAGGTACGCTCCAGCAAAGTTCTGGCGGTGTGACCATGGTGACCGGGCCTTTAGAGGTAGCCCCATACTCCCCCGCTAACTACGCGCCTGAACGGGAGAAAGGGGGGGGGGGAGCTATAGAGACGGGGAAAAAGGAGAAGAGGGGTCTGATACAAACAGACAGACCATGTGAGAGAAAGAGTGGGGTAAAAAAGAGAGAGAGACAGACAGACAGACAGACAGACAGACAGACAGAGGGAGGGGGCGGGGGAGAGGCGTAAAGGAAAAGGGGAGGTGAAAAGAGACCGACTGGCATACAGACTGGGAGAGAAGGGGGAGATACCAAAAGAAAAAGGGAAAAGGGGAAATTAAACAGACAGACAGGAGAGAGAGAGAGAGAGAGAGAGAGAGAGAGAGAGAGAGAGAGAGAGAGAAGGGGGAAGGGAGTACGAGAAAGAGAGAGAGGGAATGAGGAGAAGGATAGAAAGGGAGGATAAAGAGATTTACAGTAGTATGTGTGTGTGATCTACTCGAGGGGCTGCATGTCTCTCATTCGCAGCACGCTGCGCCGATGTCAGTTCTGATCGACAAAAATAACGCCATTCAATTGCCTCTCAGAGTAGACTAATAATAGGATCGTTGCATCGGGAGTAGCACGCACAGACGAAACAGGCAGTAGCTCGCTCTCACAGACCAGGCAGAGCGCGCGCGATTTACCGAGCTTTCTGCTGTTTATTTCATTACCGTTACTGATATCATCAAATTCTCATTGAGGCGAGCTTCTCAAGGCAAGTGGGAAAGGCAGAGGCAGTGTATGCAGTTGTTGTTTAGTGTTATTGACCGATAATATGTGTGGGTTTTAGTTTCTTGTTTCGCATCGAACACCTTGCTTGCTTGTCGAGATCCATGGCAAGCTGTTGGGACTACGAGCTTCGAGCCGTACGGGCGGCGGTACGTGGCGCCTCACCCAATCTCTGCTCGATTTGCAGTCATTTCGCTTGCTGAATAAGCAGGGAGAGATATTTACATCTGTGCTTACTCGTCTACTTATGATGTTGAAGTCTGCTATCAGTTTGTAGGTAAGTTTAATCCTTTGGATTTTCTTAACTCTTTATATGCCGTGAGAGTAATACACATGGATTCCACAGGGTAATATTTCATTGGGCACAGGAACAGTTAATGACGTTCGTAGAGAATGTATTCACGGTACTCATGGAATCGAGTGACGTACCAGCTATATTGTTGATTTTTTTCCTTCAAATGCGTTCATGTCATAAGTATTGATGACTTCGACGTCATAATGTTTGTGTATAGTAGCTAACATGTGCATTTTGAATGTTGATAGTAATTCGCTGTTATCGGGTATTGATGCAGTCGATACATCAAGCCGGTGTCATTGTTAATTGGAATAAACAAAATATACTCTTTTAAGGCTCCTTTGATTGAAGTGCAGCATTCCTTGAGTGCTAAAATTGTCTAAAATAACAAGATTTATTCTTTATTTGCACATTGTTATTCAACAAAATAGTCGTTATACATTTCACACTTCTTCTCTTCTTTCTCGTCTTCTTAATGCTTGTCAGTTTTTCGGTCTGCTTCTCTCTCTCTCTCTCTCTCTCTCTCTCTCCCCCCCCCCCTCTCTCTCTCTCTCTCTCCCTCCCTCCCTCCCCCTCTCTCTCTCTCTTTCTCTCTCCCCTCTCTCTCCCTCTCTCTCTCTCTCCCTCCCTCTCTCCCTCTCTCTCTCTCTCTTCCTCTTTGTCTCTTAATATTGATCGCACTCTCACATACGCACAGTCGTACAAACGCGCCCCTACACTGAATTAGTATGCCCAGATCTATGTTTTGGTCGTGATTCCAAGCTGTTTAGCTTCTGATGACCTGAAACCATCATCATGATGGTTCTTTTTATAACCATAAATATTGTATCATGTATTATATATATATGACATAATGGTATTTTCACACTTTCAAACACACTTCATGAAATAGATTTCAAAATAGTTACGACCCACACATTTCACGGAAAGATTCAGTTGTAGGCCTATATTGTTCATTACGTATTCAATGTTGCCAAGTTAACTATCATTAAATGCCTGTTGCATTTATGAACTTCCGAATGTACCTTATTGATATACATAATCTATGTCGTCGTTATTTAGCACTTTGCACATGAACGAATCCTTAGGATTAAGCATGCAGCCAGCTCGTTGATCGGCGATTAGTTTTCATCCATTGTAATCACTGTAACCCACATGCACTAGACTGTAAATATATCAATATTATTTTGAATGATCTTTATGGACGCCCTTGTGTAATAACATAGATCACTGTGCTATCAGCTGTGAAATTCGCGTCGTGCTGGTGTGAAATGGGCGTTTTCTTTGTTGTAGCCGCACGTACCAGTGCACACCTATAAAATGAACGCATCAAATGCCATGCAAAGCGGATCTTGCACACGAGTTGCCAAAACGGATTTTTCTTTTTAAAGGATACTGACAAAATGCATTGCAACATGGAATAACCTTGACAACCATGTTTTAATTACAGCATTAGCAGACTCTATTCACAAAATGTCAAGTTCTGCACTAACGTAACCTTGAAGATAATGCTACATCAATGCTCAGTAGAAGTTTATTTTGCTCCAAATGACGATCTTTATCAGCGTTGGCTCAAAACACACCGTATGGTGTTTTCGGTGGACCGTGGCGTATGCCTATTTTCAAGCGTTGTTCTCTTTTCCTTGATACCCGATCATGTTTACTACTGGAAAATCCCCAGAATATAAAAGGCAGACATAAATGTACAACAATCATGGCACGAATCCAGATTATTATGCCCATTCAAGCTGTTGAATGTGTTGGGTATTAGAGCGTGTGGTTCATGCGTCAGTGCTAATTTCACAGCTTACAGAACATCGGTTCCATTGAAATTCTGAACAAGAAAAAAAATACTCTAAATGCATATGATACTAAAGTAAGGTGAGATTAATACATTTGCACTTTGTCAGCTAATGGTAGAAAAACGATTATGATAATTCAACCACGTAGCTTTGTCATGTTTGTTTGTATTTTTCTTTATTATGAGCACGCTCTGCGTTTATTTCTATTCACATGATGCTTATGCACGTTGAGTAAAATACATTTGGACTATTTCAGCTAATGATAGAAAGTCGATTATCATATACCTATCACGTTACTTTCTCATGTTTGTTTGTACAAAGTTTGTCTCTACTATGAGCATGCTCTGCACTTGTAAGGTATTTCGCACGTAAGCGGTTTTCCGCTGGCGTTGCCGCTAGCGTTGCCGCTGGCAGAAATGGTGATCATAATAGATGGTTAACATTGTCTATATCATTCAGGTGAAGCGGCTTAACATCACCTTGACGCATAATTTGTCGCTCCCTTGTCCCTCGTTGCACCCTTTACCTGCATTGCTTTCCCGCGACGGGAAGCCGATGTGAACGCACCTAGACCAAATAAACAGCACAAGTGTACAAAGTGAATATTCGCATCAACATTGGTGGATGCGAAATCCGTTACACAGCTGCACTGGGTGCCAAAACAACACTATTTGGTTTGTTATTACCATGGGCTCTACTAGAGATCCATGTATTTACAAAGTGCAGCATATGTGACACGTGTGAAGCATGACTTGGGATGAATGTCATTTGAGATGTGTAAATTCAAATCCCCATGAAAATGTTTAGGACAAAACACAAAACACTCTGGTATGTTTATCAATTAGATAATATAGAGCGTGGACAAGTAACAAGTTTAACAAGCATTATTACTTAGATAATTGTGATTTGAGAAAACACCGAGATTGTTAATCACCCGGCAAGTAAATGTATCTTTGCTTTGCATGTATTATACTGCTGCACTGTGCAATTATACAGAGTACTTAAAGTGTAATGGCGTTTGTATGGGTCTAGTACCATCCTCAACCTCAAGTGTGTTTAACTCGCGTTGAGAAATCCTAGATACGTCATCCAACAGTTTCCATGAAATCCGATTATGCGTAATGATGTCTTCCCCTCGTCCTTTGCTGGATCTTATCAAACATTTACGCACCGTTCAATGTCAGGCATGACAAGAAGGGTGAATTAATTGCGCGTGTCCACGCCTCACTATTGCCCAGAATGTATTTAGAAACCTGTAACACGATTTTCATGTGCATGTTAAAGTACTTATAGGGAAAAGAATTGGCCGAGAATATACAATTTAAAGTGCAGCAGACTAAATGTACAATTTATACATTATTTATAACATGTCCTTCAAGAGTCATTAACTATAACAACTATCATTGATAGAACAAGATAGCGTCTCTTTCTCCTCGTCATCCGACGCGATTGAGCCATTGCATAACCTTCATGCGTAACCCGACGCAGACCCAACGCAAACCAGACGCAGTCCAGACGCAGATAGGTGTAGACAGGATGTGACTAAGACATTAGGGCGTATCGAGGTCCCACTGTGGTTCAAATTCCTCCTCCTTCGTTTAACACTCTTGACACACACTTAATGCCTATTTGATACCGTCCGTAGCCTTATTTTGGGGTGAACCACGAGGGGTCGCCATCACTCACCCGTTTTCCTGTGAGGGCTGTCCGTACACTCCACCGCGTTTTCACCCTGCTCTTAATTGAGATGAAAAGTGCGTTCTGTAGAGTGCACGAGTCTCGTTGTCCCATCGTATTATAGTCAGAGACTCGATTGAGCCACTTTCTAGGAACACTTAACTGTAAGGCAAGACTGTGTAGCTCCTTGAATCGACACGCATTTAAGCTTAAATTTAACTTCAAGTTGATTTGTGTTTTAAAAAAAAAAATTGAACAGATTAACAACTTGTGATACGTGAAAGGAACAATAATATGGAACAAGTTTGAATTTTTCATCGGAGTGAAAATAGAAATAAGCCTTGACCTGAGGAAAACGTTGGGAAAACACGTAACAGCTAGTCTATGCTGTTTCATACTCGCTGACTGACTGACTGACAGACAATGGTTTGTGTCTGCAAATGACCTCCTATACACGGGACGTCCACTTACTATACCTTCAACTGTGCGACGATACATATCCATGTATTGTTACGACTGCAACGCAGTTCCCAGTTAGCTGCAGTTGCTATGGTAGGCCTATAGTCCAGTAGAAGACGTCCATCAAAGTGACGTAAATGAGTCTTGATTAACATCAAATTTTATTTTTCAGGAGAACGAACAATTAATGTACAAGAATTTACAAGAACTTGATTTATGAGGAACTTTTAACGAGCATGATTTAGTTGTCTTATCATATCGACTCACTCCCATCCCAATCCCACTCAACCTCACGCCTCTAGTAATTCGTACTATATTGTATGGGAGCAGGCCACCTGTTCTACATATGACACCAGATATCATTACACAGCATTGCAAATGTATGATCCATATACATCCAAACAGTAATTCGGTGAATGAGGTTATACATCAGAGTGTGTGTTTGATATATAGGTCATATAGCAAAGCCTGAATCGGCCACGAACTGAGCCACGACTTCAATACGGGGGCGGGTGATACCCCCTCCCCCTCCCCCTCCTTCCCCAACCCTGTTTTTGGCTCCCTTTCCCACCCCCTCTCACATAATTATGCACATCCATTTCAGCCAGATAATTACTCATCATCTACTGATCATCAAAGATGAACATAAAGATATAGCGCGACGAGTAAACAAGGTGGTAATACCACTTACAATGCATGGAATACGCAAAACGACATCACATATAAAGAAATACCCGACCTCGATTGTTTTTTCCTTATTTTTCAAGCACTATAATTGGTTTCCCCTTCATTTGATATTCATTTATCATCTCATATTTCAGCCCCCTCACAAATTATATTCCGGGACTGCGAAAACTATGCTAAATATTTTGATTTTGAGAGACTTAAGATGAGACGTAGGCGGCCAGAGTATAATGTATGAAGGAATCGTTGACTCAAGCAGAATGAAACCGTCATGATAAGGTGAATGGAACATAAGCAAGCAATTAGAGAAACTAATTGGTTACAGTTTGAAAAAATAGACATATTGTAAGGGCAAATAGGTAATTCAATTGGGACCCAATAAGGTACTGCATGTTGTTTTCATTATTCATGTGTGCCATGCGTGAACAAGACAGTATCAGTGGGTCACTGTATACCCTGGAGTAGCTCGGTAAGTTTACAGGTCTAATCATTAAGATATTTAGACACAAATAACTTTCGTATGGAAAGCTTTTTTTCCTCAAATCGTTGTCACTCTGCTTCTATAATTCAGCTGCTTTTATTTTGCTCTACTTCTTATTAGAGTTTCATTCCCCCTGATCATTCCCGGCGCACTCCAATTCAAATGCTGCATAGTTATGAAAACAGAGCAACTCGAAGATACCGCAATTTAATAAAGAATCATGTCGCATGGATATAGGCTCAAAATATGAAGTTATCTACTCCTTATGTAGCATATTTCGACCTTTCTTGGAATCATAGGTCCGAACAGATCTCTCACCCATGCCTTGCTTCAGCCGCGCCTCGGGTTATACGCAGATTTGATGTAACATTGTACAATGTGCACATAATGTTAACTTATATCTCTCTCATTTGGACAATGATAGAAGGTTTTGTTACTTAGTACATATACCTACTTTATGTGAGATAGGAGCACGGTTGGTGTGCGTGGAATAGCCCATTACCCTACACAGAGATAAACACATGTGACTGGTCACCAACCTTCGAGACAATGAAACTGTCCTATTCAAATTATTGGCATTATCGTGCTAGTACTAGTTCAACATGCTCAATGCTTTTTCCGCACAGATAGAGCTGATCAATGTGTGCTGTCGCTCTCTATAAACACGGTTGTGTGTAGGGTCATACAAAAACTAGGAAGAAGATTGATATATAATGCGAAGAAATTCATGATCGCATGGTAAGGGTTGCGGTTGATTTTTTACATGTATTTAATGCCCGTGCTTCCCTAGTATCATCATGAAACATGCAAACAGTTGGAATACGATTACATACGCAAATACGTTTCATATCTTGAAATTGACAATTATATGGCTAACCTAGTTGCGTGTAAAAGTTGAACGTTAACATTTCTAAATACATAAATTTGTTTACGTTATGAACACTTAATGCTACAACTCAATCATTCATTGGAATTAGTCATGTTCAATTATTTTCACTTAGAGGAATATTTTTTTTTACACTCGTTAATCAAATAACATATCGCAATGGGAACATTACAAGACTGAACCTACATTTGCTATTAAACATGCACACAGAAATTCACATTAACAACGTCTCTGCATCTCTTCAAAACGCACTTTAGACAATACTGCACTTCACCCGAATCCCATACAGCAGCACGTTTTTTTGTTTTTTTTTTGTTTGTTTTTTGTCATGGAAAGGCTAAGTCACATTGTGCCGGGCTCATTGTTGCCTTGTAGGAGTGGCGCCATAACGCGACACCGGCAATGAGTGTTAACGTACGAGTAGGGAAAGCTACTACACAAACGCCCTTGCATGATGCATATGCACGTGGGTTGTTATAGCCATGTAGCTGGCTATTTATTCATTCTGTCTTTCGCTACACTGCGATATTTACGAGCGGAACCGAGAATAGGAATATGGAAATGTACGACCTGCACCTGCTCGGACGCGCGGTATGCAAGCCGCCTCCTCGCCCTGCCTACAGAGAGGAACGATCCTACGCGCATTCCTGTGGGTTGTAATTAGCATTGATAGCGGGATGCCTGGGCTGATCAGGTGACATTGTGATTAACCTACAAACTGGAAATCCATCAATATTCCAGCAATAGAAATGCACTCCCTTGGATTGCTTTAAGGGGTGGGTTTGTTTACGAATGTCATGTCATACCACAGTATGGTACTCTCAGAGAAGACTTAACCGTATGGATAATATATATTCATTTCAACCGCATGGATATCGTGTTCGATAGGTAACAGGCCAAACATCAACAGCAAAAGTATGGAGTGATTAATTTTCAAGTGCTATGTGTTTATTTTACACCAGTGATACGCACAAATCCCTTAGTGTAACATAAGGCACTGGGCCAGGGTGCATAGGTTACAATTGTTGTAACTTTCCATCTATGGTAAGTACCATGACAACAGGTACAATAACGACAGCTCATTGGCTGTTACCATGGTAGTTGCCATAGATGGTATGTTACAGTAATTGAACACCTCTATGCAACATGATCTCGGAAGGGTTAATAGGCCTATTCCGTTTTATTGGGGGACAAATATACCGGCATCTGTAGCATATTAGATTAAGTAGACTATTTATGATTAATATTAAATGTTCGATGTATTTTTAGCTGCTAGTTTCTACAACCGAAAATGAGGAATACAATCAAGTTCTAGTTTGTAATAAAGTAGATCGTAAATCGAAAAGTTTGCTGACATTTCTGACAAACTCGAGTATCTAACAGTTCCCTGTATGCTGCTTTATGAGTACGGGATCGTATAAAAAGAGAAGAGTTGACATGGCATAGCCAACAGTGCTCCTTGACATGGCCCATCAAATACGACAAATGGATGTTTTCACGATACATACATACAAGGTGCGCGGGAGAATGGGCGGCGTGACATCTAAATAAACAGAAAAGCGGAATTCGAAACGAGTAGCAATTCTCGCTTTCATCTACGAAGCGCGCCACGGACAATGATACAATAGTAGCGTGACTGGACACATATACACAGCCAATTTCCTTCCCAACATGCGATCTTGATGCATCGACAGCATGGACAAGGTATGGATTTCATAGCAAACTCTAATCAAATGTGTGTTATTCCTGTCTTTACTGTGGACCATGTCTCTTTGCCAATGTTGCAGCAAGATTGAAACATGGGTCCCTTTATCCTATTTATTTCCACATTTTATCCTGTGTGATCATTCATTTTGTATTGGCATTTCCCTCTTCTCTAGAGGATGGGGGGGGGGGGGGGGCTGCTCCAGAGCATTTCGCTCGCAAAACAAAATGCAAACATAATTGACAATACCTTTATTTCTAATGAAATATTCATTAATTGTATTCATTGGATTGCTCTATCTACCCATCAAACAATCTGTAATAAAATTGTTGTAATATAGCAATGCCATTTTTATGCTGCTGGCCACTTTGTGACCTTCGCAAATAGATTGAACACCAGCAGGTATGATATATTTTCACCGTGCGCACTGGTATGAGTTGCGCAGCTAGACGATGAATGCCTAGTTTCAGGTCACGATTTCATGGTTAAATTTTTACGTGCAAAACAGATGGCAACTCGATTGTCGGCCTCACGGTGACAATGGAATAAGATTTCTTTTTTGGTTGAACGAAGTTAGAGCAAATAGACGCCAAGGCGAGAAAACGAGGACGTCTATTATTGTGTAGTAGTAATGAAATCACATGGAAAAGAGACAACTGCATGACACACATACAACAAGGTTGATCGAGCTATTATGACAAAACATGTGACAGATAGCGCTTTTGTAGTATACAGTTCGTGTCGGCTATGATATGGCTGGCCTGAAGTATTTGTGTTCTTCCGCGCAACCTGATATCTATATCCTGTATATCAAATTGTGTTGTTTGGAAAGTCACTCACAAGCAAAAGAAAAAACATCTTAACACGTACATTTATCAGATTATGATGACTGTGATAAAATGCCACTCATTTACAATCTGTATAGAAGGATGAATGATGACCTCTATGTGTACTCGTGTGCACCCTCAGGTCCCTATGAATGTAAAGCAAACGTCATGTTGTACCAAGACTCCACCAAATATAGCGCCTTGTTCATTAGCTGGATAAATGTTGGTCATAAATGTATGCATAGTCTGAACTTTATTCTTTCTGGTAGTCGGCTAAGAATCGATTGCGTTTACTTGAATTGCACGTGTCACGCATCGATTGCAATCGACACGGGGCCCACCCCGCACGCTTTATCCCGTCATGAGACAACGACAACTTGAACAGCTGTGATTACACACATACATGCAGCTTGGAGCGTTGCGAGTGGCTGGACATGCCTCCTCCCAACACGCTTTGTTGCTGTCGTATCTCTTAAGGTGTTGTGCCCTTTTTCCAGTTCAAATCAATTTAAATGGTAGTACCATGGAAACAGAAGAAAATACTGTACAATAATTTTTTTCACAATATTAGAACTGGAAACTGACTTTCATATTGATCATATTTCGATTTGAGTTTTGGACGGGTCGTTCAAAACTTAGTGGTTGCTGTAGCCGAGAGACCCAATCGAGACCTCGACAGCGCACATGACGAATCGACAGCGCACATGACGAATCATTTTTTACTTTTTCTGAAAGACAATCGTGAAGCTATGATTGCGGTTTCATGCACGTTATTGTCAAGGTATACTGCCGATGCATGCTGAGTTTAGTAACTTTGGTAAAAGGGCTGCCCCAACTTTATATGCTGTGTCTCATTTTCCCAGACATTGCCAAGTTCGCTCAACCTTTGCACGACCCGAACAGAACGATATCTAGTAACAGCTTGTGAAATGTTGAAAGGTTGAGAGTGTTACTGGACTCGAGTTATCTGTGAACTGCTTTTGAGCGTTCTTTCCATGCCTATGATGTCTTATCAACTTCATACAGGATGCATTGATAGTTTACACCCTTTCAGTTGATACCATTTTAATGTCTTCATTACACTTTAGGGTAACAATATATCACTAAATATGCTTAAGAGGATAAATAACCATATTATGTAAAGCGTCGAAACAGTCAAGTACTTCCACAGTAAGTCATTATCATACTATCATAGCTACTTAACTTAAATAGTCACCATTTGAACAGAATTTAATGGATTAATTGAGAATCATTAACACAAATTAATATAATAAGGCCCCGTCACCGCGCTTAAAAGTTAATAGGCCGAACGAACAAGGAAGGTAAAATATTGAAAACCAATTTATATTGCACTCAGCTCAAACGTTTCCCATAAAACACTGCTCGTGCAAATGGGGACCTACGTCACATCAGAAACAGTGAATGTGCGATTACTGACGTCACACATCCCATAAACACCTCAATCGATATGCACCGTTCCGGCGTACGGTGTACATCGGAATTTTCTTCTGCAAATACAAACATAACATCTCGGCTTTTACTTGTCGCTGCGAACACATCTGAAGCGAAGAGACGAAGGCAGAACCAAGGTTAATAGCCGAAAACACATTCAGTAATTGGCAGAAACGTCCACGATTAGCGGAGACGCCAAATGGGTGACTCGTGAGACATAATGTTTTAATGTAAACATACGTCAGCTCGAGGCGACCTGCTTTTCAGCAACTAATTAATAATAAAAGGCCGACATTTATTTTCATTATCTACAGCTTGTAATATGCCGTTGCTGATATTTCATAGCGGTTCGTCCTGCATACTCTCAATCAAGTGGTAGCAGGTGTAAATACTACTCATTGAAAACTACATTACCACGTATTATGCGCAAGCAAAGACTTCTTCTAAAAACAGAGGAGATGGTGCGCATATAGTATTTGTATGTGATCCAATAGTAGCTGTCTCCTGCGAGGGATTAAGGCTCGAGAACTGAAAACAAGAACCAGACTTATGAAGTCTCTTCGAAATATGCCTCGCCTTTTCCTTGTACGTGTTGGGTCCCCGCAAGACAGACATGGTAACATCTACCCTCCCTCACTATGCAAAGCCTCGGTTTGTGCGCAGCCCCCCCCCCCCCCCCCCCATCCCCATAACAAGCCTCCCCATTCGCAATGAAAAGGCATTTTGCTGCAATCCAGTGCAGTCGCTCTAATTTGCGCGACCGTAATGAAAGAAGGCCGATGTTCAAACATGCTCTATACACGAAGATGAACCAAGCAGACATCTCGGAAAGTGCATCTACATCCGACTACAAGCCAGACACGATGGATTGGGGAAAGAGAGGCTGTGCACAAGTACTATACAGAACCATTCTTTTTAGAAATCATTTTTGCAGACATACTTTGAAGCGAGATCATTTATCAAGAATCCTAGTACTTTTCTATCCGATACATCAACGGCGGGCTGAGCGAGAACAATGCTCTACATTTTATCGGACGTGTATCGAGCGAACTTTGCATGTTAGGGAAATGTCTCAATTTAGTTTCAAGTTTATCTGGAGGAAACATAACATCAAATCCACGCAATATAGGTGGGATGAAAATGATAAGAAAAAAGATGTTTGTGGGAGCTTATTGAAAATTGAAAAAAAAAACCATGCTTCAACGTGACAAATCGGTTTTGACGAAGATACAAATTGAATTATACTAGAGTGCAGCAAAGATAAAATTGAAGCCAACATTTTGAGCTTTAGAGGAAAACCGCTGTGATGAAAAAAATAACATGCTATTTGTCTTGAGGGGTATTATGCTTTTTATATCAACTATGAAGTCACAGTGTCCTAATCTCAAACGACATGGAGCTTTATTATATTATCAATTTGACGATTGGAACGAAGGATATTGCTTGTAGAACGGGATAAATGGATTATGGGTCTGATAGAGAGTACTCCGTTCCGATTTTCCTCCTCCTTGTTCCTTTTCTTACTCGGTATGTCTTCATCCTCTATATCTTCCTTTTGTTATCTCCTACTCCTCTTCTCGTTCTACCTATTCTTTGATTACGTCTGCATTGTCATCTCCTATCTCTATTTCGCCATCCTCTACTTCGCATTTCATGCTTCCTCCTCTTCTTCCTCCTCTTGTTCATTTTTCGTCTTCTTCTTCTTCCTCTTTGTCGTCTATTTCTTCTACTCATTCCCCTTCTTCCACCATTTTATTTCTCTGTCGTTTCATGTGCAAACACGTTTATTTTAGCTTTTTATACAACGATTATTTTCAAAACATTCATTTTCAAAACGGTCGGCTCCCCCCCCCCCCCCACCAAAAAAAAATGACCCTTTGACGAAGTTGTGTAGTGCATGCATGCATCCGCAAATGACATTAAATACAAATGAGCTAGGTTTAGCTCAGTCTTTATGAAATCTGACGAACTGGACAATATGTTTGTGAATCTCTATGCTTGAATCCTTTATGTGCTTACAAGATGTCGATGCGTGTAATATGTAGGCATTATCAGTACAAACGTCCACCAACAGTATTTAACGATGTTAAACCAACCTGGTTCATTGATCATAATGATCCTGCACAGTACAATACCTGTCCCATCGGGCTGCGTGGCATTAAATCACTTAGCCAGTGTAGATGTATGCATTACTAATCAGTGCCGGAACTACAGGAGACGGGGCAGACTTCTCGCTGGCATCCATGCGAAACAACTTTTTTTCTATCTAACAATATCACCTAATAACTTGATTAAATAATCTTTTCCTTCACGCATGTGTGAGTGGTGTGTGTTTGTGTGTGTGTGTGTGTGTGTGTGTGTGTGTGTGTGTGTGTATGAATTTAGTTTTGTTTTTGTCTTGAGCAACAGACGGGTATAAATCATATAATTTATGAACCCTTTGTTTGCCAGACGAATTTATTCTCCATTCGGTTTGTGTACACATGACACGAAAAGAGTTCAGTTGTGGGATCAAACTTGATCACCATCCGATGGACGAGACCCGGGCTCGAATCTCGAATCTTCGGAGAGGTATATTTCTTACAAGCACTTGGATTTTAGATGCACGCCACAATAGTTAATTATTTTCGTTCACGTTTATAAATTCATGTATACATTCATATATATATTTGTATATTAACGAAGAATATATGAAGTTATAATGGCGCTGAAAATGTAAGTGTTAATACGAAGAATTATTGAAGACGCCGGAGGAAAAAGTTTATTTCTCCGGCGTATCTATTGATTTGTTTGTGTTTACATGTCATCTCTCTCATACGTGCATGATACATGTGCGTAATAACCCAGATCTTCATCTGTGTAACAATCGAACAGTACGCGCCTCTTCTCCCACCCCCTACTCCAGAAGTTTCTCACTCGCAGTTGAGAGTTAAAAGCGGTTAAGCGATTTGTTTTGAAACAGAATAGTCTCCGGCGATACCCCACCCCTCGTTTTTCTTTTAATAGAAACCTCGATTTTAACGAAGGATCCAGATTTCGTTGCCTCGCTCATGCCATTTTGGGCATATCCGTGGGATCATCTTACTACAAACTGTTTATCTTTAATTGGGTGCAGATCGGCAATCACGTATGTAACGTCGTTAGATGTGGTGGATGGTGAATCAGATGTTCAGGTAAATGATTATATCGCAAAAAAAATCGCACAAGGGCACCTAAGAAACTTCTAACTGGCTGATTGTGTGCGTGTTTATTTGTATTTTATATGAATGAAATCACAAAAAAGAGTACAATATGTGTGTACGTGTTTTGTAAGTGCGGACTCTGAGCGACAATAAGTGAAAGGCTAAGAAATGAAAAAGAGCAATTGTCGTAATGACGTATTGTCGCGGAAGACCGTTACACTATTTAATTTCCCAAACGTGCACCCTGGGGTTTGTTGAGTTATGCGATGGGTATGTGGGTCGTGCAATCTTTCTTCTTCCTTCTCATAAGAAAAGTCGTACAGGACCTAGAGGAGTCGTTGTAATAAGACGTTTTTTCGGTTCCGAACCGTACTGGAAATGTCCCGGGTTGTACGTTAAAATGCCTCATGTAATTACATACATTGCTAAGGGGGAATAAATCAATCAGGTTTCCCTGGTGCGCGATAAAAAGTGCGTCTTGTAATCATTCATTGAATTCAAGACTTCCTCCTTTTCCTTAACATTTGAGATCTAGAGGCTTACTCTTCGTTTAGCACATCAAGTACAATGTTAATGTTGGTCTCTTCTTCCAAAATCATGCTTAAATGTAGGCGAAACTGGAGTAGAATGTATTTTGAAAGTGTTCTGCGTGGCAGAAGGATACGCACTTTGATTTGATTTCCCCAAATCAATGTTGATACTATTGTATCTACAAATATGTAAGGAACGTAGCTTGTAGTTTGAAAAGAAAACAGTTGCAGAACTTGCGCTGAATGATATCAGACTTGTCAGACTTATAGCCTAAACCATAACCATTGCTCACAGTCCAGATGGAAGTTCAATGTGAGAAAAATACAATAAAACGCTATAAAATGCAATAACACGTTGTTGGCCTATGTACGTATTATTACCCGTATTTCACCCGAACGTTTCCTTACCGATGTAGCATTGAATTACAGACATTAAATAATATGTAGCCTGCGATACGTGTTACTGCTGAAGGATTACACGAAATGGCGCAAGAGGAGACAGAGAGGCGATTTGTTATATGTTTATTTACATAATTATATTCGTATGTGTTTATGTTTGTATGAGGGAGAGAGAGAATGAGAGGGAGAGAGGGAGAGAGAGAGGGGGGTGGAGAGAGGGAGGGAGGTAGAAGACATTGCGCGGAGGGAAGTGAAAGGCACATACGAATCAGAGAAAGGGACACCGAGAGGTGTGGGGACAGAGATGAGAGATGTATGAGATGAGAAGAAGATGACGAAAAGCAACGCCACCAAAACCCGTAAAGAAGGAGTCCTATATGAAAAGAAAGCTCCTATTCCTTCCCGAGGGACCCAACGAGGTGGAGCAAGTGTTTTCTTGCTACAGTTTACATGCACTGCCCCCGCCGCCCACGGCGTCCGACCCGATAAAGCCTTTGCACACTTCTGGGCTTTACCCCGTATCGTTCACGAAACATTACCCGCCTAAAATATGCACCGCCACTTGTTTGGTGGCTGAGGTATATAGAGAGGCAGGTAGAAAGATCCCCCCGTGGAAAGTCTCGCTCCAGGGAGAGACCAGATTGCATATCAAGACGAGGATTGGGTAGCAGGTACCGACATTTGAGTCACATTTAGATTCCATTAGTTGGAGTTTACTTGTATTTCAATATTTGTTTTGCTTGGCGCAAGAGTGTTCATGTTCTCCGACTAGGCGGATGTTTCCGGGTTGATTGCGTCTCGAATGTATTTTTCTTGTTCGCATTGATACGCCGAATGAGGGGGGTATTGCTGCCTGCCATTGCACTGTCCTAGATGTATTTTCCTTTTCATTTCCGGCTAAGTAAAAGATCACATTGACCTTCAACTAGAAGTAAAGGCATGGGTGAACTCAATAACCGTGCTACATTCTACGACCAATCAAGAAAATGAAGCGTTTCCTCATCTTCTCTGTGAGACCCAAAACGCGTTTTTGTATTTGTCCTTCTATCCATTATTAAAGTTGGAGATAATCTTCTGATTGAAATTATGCATTGCATTTAAATCCCACTCACTTAGTGCGCTTACAACCTCTAGCTTCGGGGTATCATACACTGAGATGATACGAAAAAGGGATTTGCCATTATTCCTATTTGCAACGTAAATTGCTATTGAGTGCATCCCTGGGGGGCTTTATGCAGATTTGTTCATTCGTCGTATTGATTTGGATTTATCTCGTACCCATGCTTACCTTCAAGTCGGCCCCATTTTTAAGAAGCAATTACAAATTGCAATCCTGGTTGATGTTTTTCATCTCGACATGTAGTATAAAGCTTAAAATCTCCGCTCCTGAAAAGTCCCACGTACCTATAAAGAAATGAAGTCTGTTTTCAAGATGTCTGTCACAAGAACACGTTTGGAGAAACTAATAATACAAACTAATAATGTACTCGGTTCGGTCGTGTGTTGTCACTTTCTCATTAGGATACTGATAATTAAACTATTCATAAGTCCCGTAATGCGCATGAGAGTTTTGTGCGGTATCCTTTGTTGCAAGTTATATTCTTAATGATGTATTTGTCGCTTTATACTCGTGACGTCAAAATTAGGTTACCATACCTTAAGGACACCATCACTATTCAGGCCACCACATACGAAACAATCCGATCAGTTGTTCTATGACCGGCTGAATCACAAGACCCGGTCGTACGTCACATCTCCAGTCATAGGCCCTTACGACTGTAAAATCTTTGCAAAGCCGTGAACAAATAATGGTCGTCTGCCCGATTGTCAAAGCGAGCGAAATGTAGTCAGAAGGATTTAATTGTACCTAATAACATTATCGCAGAATTAATCTTAAATGTTCTTTTAAGGTTTCCATGGTGAGAGTGTATTGATTAATATTATTAAGGAAATAGTACAACTTTCGGTAACACCATGTGGCTGTATCATTTCGGGATATTTGACCCACTTATGGGTGACGAAAGGAAGAGAAATAGTGAAAAGAGGAGACATGATTTTTCTTTATTTTTGTAACGCTTACACAATATTGTTTTTAGCTTTAGCTTTCGGTGTTTGAACCGACAATAAATTATTTGAAATGGAAGTAGAAGGAGAGGGTAGAAGGAGTAGAAGGATCTATACATAAAAAGAAGAAAGACGGGAGATAAACAAGGTGTGGTGAAATATGTTAATAGAGTAATTAGGCTTTTGTTATAGAATTAGTCCTCTTATTGGTCGTTGAATGACACGCCAGCCTCACATGATATAATGGACAGTTTATCGAATAACATAGAAGCTCCCCTTCTTTATATTCATTTTGTGTATTTTCTAAATAACTTAATATGAAATGGAAACGAATATAGATTGACCCTTAATGAAGAAAGGTCTTAGATTTGAGCATAATCGAATTGTCTTCTACATATAAAAATACCTTCAAGTACATCACAAAGATGAATGTTTGTCAGGGTCTGTATGAGCGGTCTTAAATAGCTCTAAATTATGAGCTCGAGTCTTCCCAGGGACGTGTAAGTATTGTCTCCTCAAACGGCCGAATATTCCTAGGTACTCCGCTAAACCACAAACAGACACATGCACATATTATGATCACGACACCCGTCTCACCATGTCAGAGAACCGTTACCCAAGACCTGTATCACTGCTTGAATTATTGATGATGACTTCACTCTTCGTTCCAGGAATTGAAACTCACCCGCCGCAGAATGACACACGATCAATGGTTTCTGTGCAAGCATGCCAAATAAGGAATTACTTTGCGAGGCACTGTCATCACAGTCAGCGGAAAATCGTATCGGATCGATGGGACCATTGCGGTTGGGGGTTGTGGCTGAACATCGCACCTCGTCGTGCATAATGACAATTCTCCAAACCTCCGAAGTACGAATTATTGATATTTCATCACGGAGTCCTCTGGAATCCGTATATTTCTCTCTGGATAGATTATGCATGCGATGAGAGATGACTGCAGTGTGAGTTATGATGATGAGCGTAAAACAACTCGATGTTGCATCCGCCATTGTCATGGTTGTTTGTAAGGGAAGACTGATGACGCGCAGGCAGCTGGTATCATAGGACACCTTTGGGCCTTTTCGTATGGGCCCCTACCATCCAAATTCAGCACCAACATCAATGACACACACGCACACACACACACACACACACACACACATATATATATATATATATATAAGACTGCAGAAGATTGACGCGGCTGGACCTAGCCAGTGTGTTCACAACCTTTAATCAGCAAAGCTTTCGACCATTTTACAGGTCTTCATCGGGGCTCCGGACCAATTGCAAGCATGCAACAAAATAACGAAATAAAAACAGCATTAGAACACAAATATAAACGTTCACCTTCACGTTTTATATATATATATATATGTATATATATACATATATATATATATTATTACTTTGTGTTGGCGAGTGGGTGTGGCTGGGGTGGTAAGGGGTTTACGGGAAGTTGATATTCAGGGTTGGGGGGGGGGACTAAATATCGACTTCCCGGGATACCAGAGGTGGCCACGGAAAGTTCAACAATTGACCTTCACACAACAGTGCAATATGACACCGTCCACTGGTCTATATCTCCTAGGCTATATTAAGCGGTATTGCTATGAAATAACGAGTGGTCCCACTATGCCTCTGGAACAAGTTCATCCCCGCTGGCAACACACGCGATAATATTTCGTTAATCAAAAGTTGACCCCCACCTAAGTTAGATTTTTCTCTTTGTCAAAACTTGTGCTGTGAACATTGTTATTGATTCTGCACAGTCGCATGTCCTTGTGATACATACAGAGTATTTCAATAATATCTCTATGTCGTACTAACTGCATTTCGGCTCAAGGTTTAGCTCAACATTTAGAGATACACCATCAACCAAAACAAATGTTAGTTTATCATGCAAAATCAACTATAATTTTGATAATTCGAAATAGAATCATTATTTCGCAAATGTCTATGATGTTTTTTTTCTGCCAGATGGTTTGCTTTGGTGCTACCTGTCGACTATTGTTGTCAGTTATTACCTACATGTTCTTTACAAATGGAAGGTGTTGTCAATGCGAAAAGTGTTTAGTGCTAAGGACATAGTGGTACTGCAGTACAACGACCCTCTTTACTGGAGAATGGGCGATAGCAGGTGCACACATTTTCAATAAAAAGGTATACCGTCAGTATTCAGTAATTCATCCATTGTGTTTCTACAAATTGCTAGTCTCATAGGATTCAAAATAGATTTGCAGCGAGAAACCAAAGTGTGGAGGCTACGTCGTATGAATGCACAAATTACATTAAGTTTGTAATTTCTGAAAATATTGAGAAACAAACACAACCATTTCTAACGCTCTCGTTTATTCGTATCTCTCATTATCGTGTCCTATGTAATTTACAGTAAGTGGTAACGATAATGACTGCTCAGGAATTACTTCGTGTGTCTATATCCACGATAATTGTGAAATAATGTCTGCCAGAGGTATATGATAGTTTCTGTACTACGCTGTGTTTGGCTTGTCACGTATGTATATTTTGGGGCTTAATATACTTTAGGGCAATTCCACAGGTTTGTTTAAAGTCGTGTAACGTGAGTAACCAAAGCTTCTTTATTTGATTGAAAAGGAAGTTTCTGTGCTGAAGATATGATTGCGTGTTATGGAAAGGTGGACTGTTTTCTTCCTAAATAATTATTTACATAATTTCTGCAAAACTATAACAGAATGTAAAATAAAGAAGCTTTATTTACTCAAGTTACAAGACTTTAACAAGACCCGTGGAATTGCCCTTTAGTATATTTGCCATTAAAGGTGGATTATGAAATGATCATACTGTCATTGGCTGCAGAACATCAAACTTTCGGAAAGTTCGAGCCAATGGAATAACGAATCCTTGGAATATCGAGCTTTAACCGCTACACGTACGTGGTACAGTTTCCCCTAAGGCAGATTCATACACCATCTAGATCCCCCCCCCCCCCCCCCAGTCGGTAATTTGAAGGATACATTTTTTTTTTACCGAGCATTGTTATCTGCAGATTGATATAAATTGCCTATAGAGTAGAAATTGCGTCTGTATGATCGGCATCGTTATTCAGAATACACGAATTAGTTTCACATTATCATGAACTGATGAAGGTGATTTGTCTGTAATGAAATGATTTTCTTCATACAACTTGAAAACTCATAATGTAAATGAGTTCCCTCAAGGCGCTGATTAACCCGTCAGCACCATATTTCCCCCTCCACTGCTCCGGAATAATGACCTTACTTCAACTAAATTCCGTGTCAATATTACTACCCGGAGGCCTTGCGGAATAACAGCTCGATTTAATCATGGGTTTTTATCAGACTTATATACGATATTAGGTAATATAATTTCTGTGATGGGGTCGGATCGTGTGTGTATGCAGCGTGTCCTTGGGCGGTAACGAGCCCATTTCAATCTGGTGATTGGTCATCAGCATCCGCAGCAATGCCCCACACCAAAGGGCACCGCCACATGCTCACCGGCCATCATTTCCTCCCGCTGAGCCGACACTGCGCATATCATAAAGGGCTGGATGAAACTCGATACTTTTCGTCAGAAAGTGCAATAAAGATGTTCAGTGCTCTTTATGGCCACGATGAAGCTAACAAAGATCAGAAGAAATTCCTCACTTTGCTCATGTTAGTGAGAATTAGTGCCTCGTGATTTATATTTTTTCCCTTCTATCGCGTAACTTTCATACCACCTGAAATAGTACTCCATCCGTCAAAGTACCCATAAGCCGCTTGAATGTCTTTAGAGAAAATCCGTGATAATGGAGATGAAATGTCTCTCATGGATATTTCAGGATTCTGTCTATGATGAAAGCACTACAGCTTCGTCTCTGTTGATGGTGCTGAGTCATTTGGAACTTCGCCTGTGTATGATTTGAACACGTACTGCCTTGCGCCGAATTTCTGGCGTACCTTGCTTTATGAACATGACCTTGGAAGGATTCTAGAATTGCAGTCGATACTCTTAAGTAATCACACATCTGTGGTTTCCCGCCCCTTTACCATTTCCCGCCAATTTTGTGAAACTGTCACGTTTGTGTCGTCTACATCCATTCATGCACAGCACCGAGAAATGAGTGCAGAACTGCTTTTTAAGAAGAGGGTAATCTCACGGTTTGATCAGATGCAGTTTCTGCCTGAGCAGTCTTCTAGCGATAGCCGTCGTAGTCTAGCTTATTTAGGCCGCGGGCTTTCACCTATACACGGCAATCTTAGCTTCGTCACGACACACAGCATTTTCGCCCGTTTCTCCTCCTAGGTCCTTCAGGAATGACGAACAGAGAAAGTTGTTTTGTCTATACTTTAATGGTGGTGATAGCAGAGCGTGAGCATGAAACATAACATATCCCATCGCCTAGAACCCAGGCTATGGACCACGTAGACGTCGTCACTCTGACAGCCTTAAGTGGTCGTGAGTGTTCAGTCTAATGGATACATTTCAAAAGGAGATGCGAAATCTCTGACATGTTTGGCGATCACTCCCAGATGCCTTAATGCTAATTGAGACATAGCGAGCACATATCACGAATGATTACAAGTTATAACCAGCCATGATCATGTCTAAAATGTTGCTACAACTTGTAATGAAGTATATTGACGTTAGTCGTTATACTCGTTATACTAGCATGTACAAACCAACATGAATTCCACTCTCTCGAGCTCCATTTCGTTGAGTCATGGACAAATTCCGTGGTTCTTTTCATTAAGCATGGTAACCATACAGATTATGCACCTATAGTAATACAAAGCACGCAGTTTTTTTTCTTTAGCATGTACTTTACATGTTATCGGTACACCGCACCATTCATGCCATTAGTTCATGTACACTGTGGGCTGAAAACGGCTTTCAAGAAACATATAATTCTTATTACAAACAGGAGAGTTAACATGAAAAGGCAACAGCCGGGCAGTGATTATGCCTATTCCCAATACATTTAATGCTTTGGCAAAGTCTCTATACGATATAGGGTTATCGTGGTTTCATGGTGGTAACATGCCTCCATTCAGTATTTTCATTTAACGATTCCTCTTTTCAGAATTATGCAGCAATTTTCTACCACATTACTCAAATTGTTCTTGCGCATTAATGAACGATAATGAGTAAATCGTTATGAGACAGCATTGCTTTGGAATAAACCGGCATGAATGCTACTAAACCGTATTATAATAAAGACGAAAACGATATCAGCAGTATAAACACCGATCAAGTTGCATGTCACATAATGCAATTTTAAGCAAAATATATATGTTATTGTTAACTATGTCAACCCTTCCTGTGTGAAATTAAAAACACTGTGTTTGATTTGTGTGATATATTAGTGACACAGTACAGACATGGTGCATAAAGAGTTAGCATTGAACAATAAATAGCAGTACTCAAGAAGATTCTCGTGGGACTGTCAGCGATTTAAAAAAATGTCGAGGAGTTTAGTAAGGTAATGACATGACCTCGACAGTTCAAAGAACCCATACAGTCCTATCATTCAACCCACTTCTACTGAAATTAGTTAAGAATAGCCCGTCGTGCACTTTACATTCTAATGAGTCTTTATATCAATAACCCGATGGGATGTGGGGAATGATCAATGTTTGCTGCAGCCAAATAGTTTGTTGCCGAGGTGCTTGGTTTGAGGTGGCACAAATCAATCCAAGGGAACGAAAACATGCCAAAGAGACAGTGCTTGTCTAGCACCCTATCGTTCTTGCATGACTCACGCGAAGTGTTACCAACATCCTGGCTGAATACTTTAACTCAAAGACAACATGGGGAGCGATATATTGCAGTTGAAAATGAAAATGGCAAGCAGCGGGTAGGAGCAGGAATCTACCCGAGGACATACTGCAAGATTGTCGTAAGATATTTCGTTCAGGATTTCTATCCCTCTCCCTCTCCCTCTCGCTCTCTGTCTCCGTTTCTCTATCACCCCTTTCTCTCTCTCTCTCTATCTGTCGTATTTCTGTCCCTCCTTCTCTGTTCTGCATCTCCACGCCACTGGCAAAGTAGCCTTTCATGTACTCCATTTGATCAGATTTCGACGCCTCTTCCCTGGCCTTACCCCTTAAGTCAATATTGCCCATTGATTACGAATAAGACATGCACGTTTTGGGAGGAAAACACTACACCAACATATACACGAGGGCCCTCCTTATACTTACAAGCAATACTGGTATCTAAAATAATGACGCTGGATGTACTTATCTCAATACACCCAGACAGCATCTGTGCAAGGTTTTGATGTGTTCTTTTAGTGTGAGGACATTTGAATTTTCGTCTTCCTTTGTAGCTACAGCCTGCATGAATGTAAAGTGTGAAGGAAAAGGGATTTCCTGTTCTGCTTAATTTACGTTGCCGTTTCATGAGATTCAACTGTCCACATTCTTTAAAGAATAAAAAAATGAAAGTCTGAGGATGGATTCATGCTAGTTGCCATAAAATTACAAAATACATTAAACTATTATTGGGAGCAATATACATTAAGCAGAGTACAACATGTTTGAAATAATACTACGTAGGAAACAATAATTCAATACAAGAGGAAATAATAACAAGTTATCTGATACAGAAAATAAATGTCTGTCTTGGACGAAGAATGGAACCATCTTGCGTCCAAAGAACACATAACCTGGATCATGCAGTGTGTAATAAATCGTGCCTACTTCCACTTCATGTGATATCTTGGTTCTACCAATCAAAAGGGAGTATATCTCAGCAATGCGATCAGTTATAGAGGTTTGATGATTTTAAAGTGTTCGTGCGATTCTAGATATTGTTTGAAATACAAAGATAAGAAAAACACCTCATTCTTTATTGCAACGTTATCTTCTGGGATTGTTGCTGCTAATAAATGTTTTTATTCGATGTTTTAGTACATTGATTTATAACAGTATTGATTGGTTTCTTCTATTATGGTAAAGGGCAGCCTCGGACAAATTACGTGATTTTCTGATAATGATAGGCAATTTGAACTGTCTTCGCATTAATGGTTTAAAAATAAGTCAGACACGATTATGATTGTTAAAGCGTAACAATGTCGGTAAATGCTGCTTTACAAATGGCAATCTTACCAGTCTGGGGTACATTCAAATGCTAAAGTAATACTGAAATGAGTCCTTAGACCCGGCTTGAGCGCTGTCTCGCAACGATTATGCGATTGGTCCATTATGAGCGGTAATTTCAGAACCACCATTATAATTGTCAGCACGTTAAGGATTTGTGTAAGGTGGTTGGAAATTGTGGTTGCGTTTACGAATGAGACAACATGCAATTATATATCATTATGATGTACCCGAGAGAAAGCTGAGCGGATGGATTCTGTGAAAAATGGAATTGAGGGAAGTCATAATTGTTGGATTATCAAAGCTGTTTGTATGCGCCCCTACCCTCCCCCCCCCCCCTCCTTTCACGGATACAAGTAATATCGAATCATCATGTGGGTAAACCATACTCATGGACTCACACCAATAATAATTGGATTGTAGAGAATGCAAATCATTATTGCATCTACCCTGAAATCATATTTCGCTAGATCTTAATTCAGACAGTAGTCGTGATAGTAATTTAATATAATCGTAAATAGTTAAGTAATATAATCATATGGTGGCCGGGTGAAAAAAACACAACAACTACAAAGATAAAAGAAAGGCATGTATAGAGAAAGAAATGTTAAGAGAAGAATTGAAGAATAGAGCGTGATGAGTATTCGCATTTGCACTGAGAAAATGGATTTTGTGGTATATAATATATTCCACACTCGGTAGTGGGATAAGAACACCATTCTGCATAATGCTTTTGACATGTAGATTCCTTGCTGTGCAAGACTCATTATGGCCGCCTGGGGGTCGTCGGGTAAATCTACCAAAATATGGCGAGCAGAGAAGAAGAAAACATCCACAAATGTGACAGAGAATATCGTTGAGAAGAGATGAAGTTGTGAATATCTGACATGTGAAGGTAGAGCTAGCTGTGAGTGGGTTGACTCTCCTGCCTGACATGCCGCTGTGAGAATAAGGTAGATTTCCGCTCCAATCACCGATAATGATAAGAACGACTGCGTGAAACCTGGGCATAGAAGCTGAAAGGGCGAAGTGGAATACAGAACAAAATGTAAAATCTTAATTTAACAAAGGAGTTAAAGAAGGAAGAGAGAGATACAGGGGCAGAGACGAAGAGAGAGAGAGAGAGAGAGAGAGAGAGAGAGAGAGGGGGGGGGGCAAATAAGCTGTACACTACATATGACAAACACCATTGGCTCTCTTACAACATCCACACATTTATTTTAGTGTTGATATCCAAAGGGGGTTAAGAAATATTAACTTATTTTAAGTAAGATCCCGTTAGACGTATCACTATTTGTTTAGTTTGTGATAAGCCTGTGATGTGCCATGTCGGATCGAGGCTCGTTTTTTTTTATGGCACATCTGGGCCCTGTCTTGCAAAAAAATTACAATTTTTCACAACTAGACTTGCAATTGATACCAATCTTATCTGTGTACATTGCAGTTAGGGGACTGGACCTGCGATCAATTCAGATTAATCGCAACTCTTTACAATACAGGCCCAAGGAGTTAACATCTAACGAAGATAGCAGATCTAATGATTTTGTATTGCGGCGGGAAGGGTCTATTACATGACAAGTGAGCGTTGGCAATCTAATACACACTCAATGCAGAATAAAATGTTACATGTGGTTAGGGGTTCTTACAAGCCTTGATTTCTTTGCTTGATATTGAGTGTATCCTCTGGTCATTATGTGTGTTCTCTGCTCAAAGTGGGACGATTGATACCTTCCTGGAGGCATAACAACATGACAATCACGCGCATAAAACATGGCCTCTCGATCAATAGCGGTTTCATAGAAAATACGATTAGAGTGCATGATTTAATGCATGGGCGATAACCGGTCTCCGAACAGTGTTTCAATCATTGTCACCCCTACATTGTCCTTACATTTACATGAGATTTTATGAAACATCATGGTGAACCGAACCGAACGATATCTTCCTGCTTGCTTGCTCTATGTATTTACTTATCTTTCATATTGCTGTTGCACTTATCATGTCCATCAGTCATTTTAATAGTTTGTTCTGTTACTGGTTAAGTGGAGAGAGCTTACGTTTTTAGTAATTCAGATTTAAGACTGCTATAATAGGTGATATGGGTGTTTAGATTACTAAATTTGACATTTTACCAACGTCAAATGTAATTCGAAATGTGCTTCTACTACTCTCATTCTACAGTAGTTTTTTTTTGTAACCAGACACCCAATTGTATTGATTTTCAGTATGTTTAGTGATATGTTACTTTGCAAGGAGTGAATTTGTACTCCTGGCGATATCCGATCACTCTAAAATGGGTCTTATATCCTCGATGGGGCCTCCTAATGCTCTTCTAGACTTCTTATAGATTGAACAAAACTGCGATAAGAAATTGGCACTGTTAGCTGTTTTGCACGTGTCCCATTTGGACATGTAAATAGTACTACTGAAAGACATATCAGCTTCTAACTAATTAACAATAACCCAGTTTTTTAGTCAAGATAGATTATAAAACAAACCTCTGAGACACAAAGAGGGCACCACATGCGTGTTTGTGCCGTGTAGTCGATCGATCGCGGCGGACCGCTAAGAGGTTTGCTTTGTAAGTCAACACGAAGGTGTAAACACACGT
>OZ022578.1:9252229-9274729 GCA_963669155.1 Arbacia lixula
ACATTTCTAAACCAGTCAGGCGGGACCAGTATTGTCGGTTTGGGGAAACGTGGATTTAGTGATTGTAACTTATTTATCTTCGATGATTTGATATGCTGGTTGATGTATCATGGGACATTACATAATGATGAGCATGCTCAAAAATCAAGTTCGCGACCGTTTGCCGTGAATAGTCCATGAATAATTAAGATTGGAGTACCATCGAGGCGTTATGACGGGATTTCTTCTTTCTTCCTTGAACATGTTGCAGAACGATAAGTCTACCAGTACCACCTTAGAAAATGGACGGCCCGGTATATACACTTGTTGAAAAACATTCAACGTATTGGATATGGTTATGCCGACTGTGACTGACAACTATTTCAAATTCTTTTGCCATGTTGGGGACTTTATATAATTTTATTGTAACATTAATTGTTATTTACATATAATGTGTAGATGGGCACATTCCTCATTAATGACTGAGAACATACATTATATAATCTCTTATCTAATCGTTTGAGGGTTAACTGTTGTATTTGAAACGTCGATGACTTTATGTTTGCATAATTATATGTATGTTTATAAGCCATACACCAATCATACAACTGCTTAAACGAGGAAAACCAGTGCACAACTATAACATGTTATCATGGTTATTCAATGAACATGACCGATAAGCACATGTCACGCTTTTGACACATCACTACAGCTGCATTTGGGCTTACAATACTTCTACATGTACGGGGCACGATTTACCAACCATTTAAGGTCACTGGACGCTCTAATACGATAATCAAACAGGCCTACTTTAATAAGAGATGATTGATACATACATACACCCGCCAAACACGCTACCATCATTTTGACCATATATATTGCACTGCCGCCCACACTCACATTATTGATTGGCGTGGACATTGTAAAACGCAGTCCCTCAGCTTTGTAAATAATATTTCAGCCCATTTACTACCAAGCCTTCTATCACCTACTGACTTAGTGCACATTGCCATGACATTGACGCTCAGAGGTTTAAGGAAGTTCTCCGCACTTCCTGCTTTTGAGGAGTGATGTTAGAACTTAAATAATGCATCCGACAACCTCCAACTACCTTAACTAAAAATATTTTGAACCATTCTCCCACACCTTCCTTCTCTCCCTCTCACACACTGCCTTCTTTTACCTTGTCACATTTTTTACGACATGCTTGTCGTACTCCCCTACGCATTAACACACACACACACATACACACACAAACACACACACACACCTATCTCTCTCTCTCTTTATCTCTCTCTCTCTCTCTCTCTCTCTCGCTGTTTCCCTTTCTGTTCATTCTTCATTTTTATTTACATGATAAAGATTTGCACGCGATGCAGTGCAGGCCTATGAGTGTAATTTTAGTGTGTGTGTGTGTGTGTGCATGTGTGTGTGTGTGTGTTTGTGTGTGGGTGTGTGTGTGTGTGTGTAGGTGTATACCTCTATCATGTGCATAAATGATGTATGGGTATGCTATAATTCTATAGATTTTATGATTTAATTTGAATAAGCGAAACGTATCGTAACCGTGGTGCGGTCTGTTGTGAGATAAAGACTGCGTGCAAGGGGAAAAAACGTACACAGTGGGAAAGAGGAGCGTATAAAAGAGCGAAAGAGAGACGATGTTGTCGAAAGAAAGATACATAAAAGAGGACAATGGTTGGGGTGGTGATAATAAGAGGGAGAGAGGGAGAGAGAGAGAGAGAGAGAGAGAGAGAGGGGGGGTGAGGAGGGGTGGCTAACCGCTTTAAGGGAGGAAGTAAAGACATCATGACATTATATGACATTAAATGTTTCTTTTCTCCCCTAGCATAACAAACCAGAAATGTCACTTCCGTCTCTCATCACGTCGCATTTACTAATGTCTGTATCGCTCCGACCTATGTGTACATAGTACCTTTGCCAGTCGATACTGCACTCACACAGTGCCACACACTGGCGGGCATGGGCGGGACTACTGACGGCTATTGCTAGTATATCCAACCACATCCAACCACAGTCCTTGTATTGATCCTCCGATACTTAGCTTGGCATTTACGACAATACCATCATGACCATGCGGTCATGATTGTCTGGATTTTAAAAGCAACGACTAGTCGACTCCCCCCCCCCCCCCTCTCTCTCTCTCTCTCTCTCTCTCTCTCTCTTTCTGTCTCTCTCCTATTCTCTTCCAACTTTGTTTTCTTCCTTCACAATATGTTCCTATGTCCCCCTCTCCATTCCCATCATGTGTCATCTCCCCATACCCCTCCTCATCTCTTCATCTCCTCCCCCATATCTCCTCTCGAAATCCAAGACGGATTTATTTTATACATTTATTAGTAGTATGATTTTTTACACTGTAGCCTCTGCAGTGTTGAAACAATGTTCAACCAGGGGCCCTGCTTTGTACTTCTTGATATTAAATACGAGATTTACCAATCTCCATTCGACCCTACATGCGTTCAACCATCCATTACGTAATCAGTAATACGATGATAAACGTTGATTACCATTAACCCATTATCATGTCGATATGTTTCCATTTACATTACTTGATGACGTCATGATACATAATTGTTACATTGATCATGTTGATAGCTCAATACGACATCGGTATACATTGTCAGATGTATGTGGTATGCAGGCTAGGTGAATATATTTCTATATTACGTCTGCTGTAGTTTTCCTCGCCCAATGCCACTCTCGTAGTATTTATCGATATGTTGTGCTCGTATCTTGCGTTCGTTCTGCTAGGTAGCACGACGCTGTACGTGCAGTCACGTACCCAAATCCTGCTGATCACGAGATCAACGCTGCCGTGCTCTGAGCGCTGTCTTCTCAAGGAATAAACCTTCTCTCATATTGCAGGTAAGCCAACATCTTATTATTCTGAACGTTTCTCCAGGTGTGCCAGCTTTTTGAACTTAATATCGTAATGGACGCCATGAGCATACATACACAAACAATCGAGATGATTAGATTAACGTAGGAGCAGCCCCAACAAAAAATAACAATATAGACATCATACAAGTATAACACACAAACAAAACGAAGGAACAGCAAAACAAGAAAGAAAAAATAAACAAAACATAGTTTCATGAGTATGATTAGAATAAGCATCAGCCTTATCCTTGAAAAGAAAATGTGAAAAGGATGTCTGTATAGAGTTTGAAATTTGATGTTTTTTCATATGTGATATATGTGGAAGTTTTCGTGTTTATGGGATGCAGACATCACGTTTTAGGAGTATTCCCGTGGTTGAAGAAGAGATGTGTCAAAACCTTATCACTTTGAAAGAAGACCGTAAAAGAAGTAAGAATATATAGGTATGCAGAAAGTGTTAAAAGGCATGGAGGGAGGCGTGATATGTGTCTATGTTGGTGTGCGTACGTGTGGGGTGCCGGGGCTGGGTACTTGAGCGTACAGTAGATCATACGACAAAAAGAGAAAAGAGGGAGGGATGAAGGATGAAGAAAAATATTATTTTGTTTTAAAATATTTTAAGATATTAATTGTTTTTTTAAATGTTCTGGGTTGTGCAAAGAATGGGAGAATAAAATAAATGAATATCTGAGGGTCATTTCACTCTTCTCGTTATTGCACTGCAGCGCCACCATTTCCTTCATGTTTTGCAGTGCACTTTGTGTTCACTTACCTCTCTTAAGACAGAGTGTTCATTGTAAACGTGATTCAATTGGGAAGGTGTGGGGAGAAAGAGCGAGAGTAAAAAGACGGCAAAAACAACGTGTGCATGGCGAGGTTGAGGTGTGAAGAAAGGGAAGAAGAGAAAGGGAAAGGCCGAGGTCGGAAGGCCGGGAGAATAGGAATGAGAGAGAGAGCGAGAGGGGGGGGGGGGAGTCGAGTTCATGCGTTATATTAAGTAGAGTCACCTCACAACATGACGTGCTTTTTATGTCGAGAGGGTTGGCAAAGGGTAGAGGTGAAGCGAGGGAAAGCAAGCGAACAGGCGGGTGAATGAGTGCGGGAACACGACCGCGAGTCAACATTTGTCCGGACCCCGCCGAGTCAAGCGAGGCCTGCTGTTCATCGCTGCGGCGTGACGCGCTTGTACATGCGGTGGGCGGACATCCCGAACGCACCCAATTATATCATTACGGCGCCAACTTGTGTGAAAGATCCTGGCCCTCCTATGCAGCAAGCGACACACTTGCTATACCCTACAGTGGCGAATCCATGCGGGGAAGCAAGAGGTGCGCCCCCCCCCCCCCTCGATCTTTTGAGAATCACACACTGAACACATTGTACATGTTGATACCAAACAATATCCAGGAAAATGTCAGTCTGCGCCCCCTTTATGTTCACATTTGTCATCGGCGCCCCTTCTCTTTCGAGATCGTGGATCGCCGGCTGCGATGCGGTGATAATGGTAGTAGAGCATGTGGATTAAACTAGGAATAGGATGGTGTATATGAGTCTCTATAGGGGTCACTTTGTGTTATTATATACCACATATTCATCATCATGTTACATGATAGGTTAATATTCTTGTCATAGACTTAGCCATCCTCCAAATACTTTTGACTGGTCATAGTGTACTTATTTTGCATACATTTAGAAGAATTAATGGCGACCAGTTTTTGTGATAAAATGAGAGTGTTGAAATGTGTATTCACAGAGACGCCATTTGCATGACGTCACAATATCATGTGTATATCTACTCGAAAATAAGCAGATGAGTGAGAAAATTGAGGTGAAGTAAGTGCATTTACTAATACTGACTACATGCTCTGACAAACGAGGAATAGATAAATCAATATTTTCATACTATTCATCTTTATTGACGCATTGCAAAGAATGACCTTATTCAACATGCAAACACGCCCCTCATTTTTGCATTTTCGAATCCCCCCCCCCCTCCCCCGCTTCATTTCTAAGAACTCGTCACCTGTCAAAACATCTTTCATACCGCGACTCCAAAGCTAGAGATGAAAGCATGTACCGCGGTTCATTTTCATTCTTACCTGTTCATTGTGTGGTAACATTTGTGCGGGATCTAAGCGAACAACCGCATGTCATGTAAGTGCAATGTGCCATCAATATGTCGCCGAATTGGGCTTTTCTTTATCTGGCATTGGGAGACAACGGATGGACTTGCAGGCGTGGGGTGATTGGTACAATCCAGACAAGACAAGGTATGGAGGAGGGCATTTCAAGCGTGCGATTGAATGAGATCACGTGTGCTTGGCCGGGTGGTGCCGCCAAAGGTGTAGCGGTGCCATGAGATTATTACTTGGAGAATCAAACTGAGATTATGTTTCATAGTTCAGCGTCCTTTTCACATTCCTCCTTGCTCATGAAAGTGGCATTCGAACGTAGATATGTAAGTTTCTTGTTTACGAGCTATAAAACGGGTTTTGCATTTTGTCGGGGTTTTTTCTCATTTCATTTATTCACGTTTTAAACATGCCTCTTCTTTCATTTCACGTATCATGTTTTGAACATGCATCCGCCACTGGATGCACTCTCGCATGTCCGTGCATACATATTCACAGTGTAATTGAGAAGTATTTGAAATACACAATTTTAGTTTAATTAGAATAGAATTTTTACAAACCTGCATTACAAATAATTGACATCCATTTTACCCTTTCAAAATAACATCACTCGTACTAAGATTCGCCATAGGTCAGCTAGGTTGTGCAATATAAAAGTGTTATTAAAACTGTGACTTCAACTTTAGTAGGCCTATTCAGAGTTTGTTTATGTGATCCAGTGCGTTCAACTGTGCAGACGCATACACCATAACTCAGTGATACGAATAGATTGATGAGCATTATATCACCTCAGATGCGTAAAACATCTGGCACGATGGAAGTTGGTATTCAAATATAATTATTCAGCGTCACCATATTACAAATGCAACGAGTGAATTGACAGGATGGGAGGTCACGTGACAGAGGGCGGGATTGGGGAGAGAAAGGGAAGAGAGAGGGAAGGGGTGAGGTAGGGATGGGATGTTTGTAGACCGGGAATCCTTAGAGATTTACCCTACTTGGAAAAATCACCTCAGCCGACCAGTGGAAAACGTGTGCATACTCCAAGATCATCTAAAATGACGACTAATTACATCTGTTACTTGGAGGGGCGCACTTAGATTTTTCCAATGTACTCGTAATGAGACTTCTAAATTGCTATTAAATCAATTTAAAAAAATCATGTTTGTGCAAATCAAAATAAACACCTTTTAGCTTAATGAAGTAAAAATATCAACTTGATTCAAGTTCCAACATAAGCTATTATAAATTGTCAGTGTTCTATGTGTTTGCCTATGTGGGCGACCCTACCATCAAGCAATAGAGTGAGTGGTCATTTGGGTATATGTGGAGTATGCCCCATATTTTCCACTGTCTGTCGGTTTATCTTTCTAAGTAGGCTGAATGGCTACTGGCTCCCGGTCTAATGCGCATAAAGAGGGCGTGTGGGTGCAAGAAATGCGGAGAGAAATCCACGGGGAGGGCAGACGAAATTAATGGAGGCGTTATGACAGATATACGAAAAGAGTGAGAGAGGGTAACAGAGAGAGAAGGGGAAATGGGGAAGAGAGATAGTTGAATGTTTCATATTGTACAGAAACATAATCGAATAAGCATCACAAACATAAGGAGGACCGCAACTGTCAGTATTGCTGAATTATTATACAGTGTAGTCGTGGTAGCGGGATTTCAGGCCTTGAGAAACTCAGATCTCACATTAATCTAGGCTGAGAGTCTCGCCAAAGCCAATCAACAAAATGAATTCCCCCTTAAGTATGGTGTCAAGGACGAGGAGCTTGAGGGTAGTTAATATTAGAAGCCAGAAACGGCTAGACAATTCAGCAGACAGTTGTGGAGATATGGACAAACCCGATACGGCACATTTACGAGGTGGTGAATCGGCTCTGAGAGGGTAGCCTTGCTTCCAGGCTTCCGTTACATTTCTTCTGATCCAAACTCTAGAAAACAGCATAATACTCACAATACTAGTCTCTTCGATATTCTTTCCTTGTCCCAGTCATTCTCCTTTCCGACCTAGACATGAACTAGACAGTGATGAAGCTACAGCAAATAGACTCGTTAATGATAGATATTTTTTAATGCCCAACACCCTGGAAGCCAGGCATCGAATGAAGCTATGTGTGTCATTAGCCACGTCGTGCAATCTTGTGGGAAATAAGAGAGATGGAGTAGTGTGAGTATGTGCTCATGTGACTGTGAGAAGAAGTCTTGGATGTTACGAGGGAAAGAAAATAAGGACTGGAAGCAATAGATGGGAAAGGTAGTATGATTCAAAAACTAGAAGAAATTAAGAAAATAATGACGAGATGCCAACAGAGTTGAGGGTGGGGGGGGGGGGGGCGGGCGGGGTTTAACGAGGAGGAAAAAGTAAGCTACAACGAGAGTGTGTGAGATAAAGAAAGGGAAATATTTGCTTATGACTCATGGGAAATACAAACTTAAATATAAGTTATTTGAAGCCCGACACTCAAAGAGAGTGTGACTGATCAAGTATAGAATATGATTCAGAATGATGAGGAGAAGGAGAGGGAGTTGTGTGTGTGTGTGTGGGGGGTGGGGGGGGTGGGGGTGGGGGTGGGGGGTTACAATGCTCTCCATCTATCCTGCTGGGGCAGAGTGCCATTATGATAGATGATCATTACCGCATTCATGAACATTTACAGACACAATAAATCATACATACTGTCTCGCATGAGCAGAGCCTCAGAATTAAATCAAGCTTCGAGGATGATTGCCAGCAAGCCAGATGGCATTATGCCATATGTTAACCCAATGATTGTGTTTAGTGAAGTCAAAATATGGTCTTTTGTTACTTCCAAAGGGCATTGATTTGTGTTTGTTCCTTATCTTATTTTATAAGATTGTCCACTTCAAGCTGCAAGTCCAAAATGTTAGCCCCTTTCCCTTCTAACATCTTCTTCCTCTCGTTCTATCTCCCTCTCTGTCTATGTTATACATCCACTTTCCATTCCTTTCTTTCTTTCTCTCTGTCTCTCTCTCTCAATGTCTCTGTGTCTCTCTCTCTCTGTTTCTCTCTCTATCTCTCTCTCTCTCTCTCTCTCTCTCTCTCTGTCTAACCAACCGTATCCCTCTTTTCTCAGTTCTAAGAAAAGGCATGAACAATTAATGTTAAAGAGACGTTGACTTATCTGTTTGGATCAGCCCTTTTCTTGTCTGTCAGTGTCTGAAGTAAGCTCATTCAAAACATATAATTTTTGTCAACATATCTGTGCAGACAGAAAGCGCATTGAATCTTGTTCATGTACAATATGAAAATAATGCTGGTTTCTAAAACGTATACGATCTATCTTTGAGCCGATATATATAATGCTTCAATAGTTGACGTCGCATTGGGTGTTCACCTTTAAGTTTCAAAGGATTGTGTATACATCTATATTGACGCAATTGTTATGAGGACATCCCTCTGAAAAACACGAATGGGAGAGGCACCGAATTTAGTTAAGATGTAAACGCGATGTATGCATTTTGTATTTTTATGTAAATTGAAGGAGGGGTGATACTGAACAGTAATATAATACTAGTATCTTGACGTCATGGTAACTCATGGTGAGACCGTTATAATCATGTCCTCTGAACACTACAAGTGGTCGAGACGCATATTTGAGTTGAAATGCGTTCAGCTGTTCAGCTGTGGTATTCAGGGTGACTTTCCTCTTGTAAGACATTGTTTAACACTTTGACTGCATTGATAGTGTTAAGCTCTGTTATTCATAGTGACTCCACTTTTGACATAATTTATTTTGAACAGTTTGATAGGAAAATAGCTTGCTCTATACAGCAGCTTATATTTGATGAATATTTAAATATATGTTTATGAAAATAGCTTAAAAGCTTTACAGAGATAGTTCTCCTGCGAGGGAATGTCCGTCAATATAGTTTAAAAAGACAACAAAACAGGTATATGTTTATATTATGTGTGTGGGTATATATCCAGTGAGAACCGTTTTGTAGAGCATCGGCTAACAGTGCTCGATGCTGCATAGTGAATGCGCGGAACGGACGCCCATATGTATATATATATATATATATATTAATTTCAATATACGCTGGTTGTGTTCTTCAATAGTAGGTAATGATTATGGAATGCAAATTTCCACGTGATAACTTATTCATCAATTCATATGAATATATATTTTATACCTAGGAAGATAAATGAATGGTTTTGCCTATGATGTTCCTTTCGATACAAAAGGTAGTGACCAAGGTTAAAGTGCAGTTAATGGTCGTTATCTGGAGAATCTAAACTATGAAATATAATTACACTTACGATATGGTCGTATGCGGTATATCATCTCATTCGTAATTTATGTAACGTCATCAGAATGGAGGCCAAAGATGGCATTGTGGTGATGATGGGTCATGTTATCACACATCGATAATCACCTTCACACTGTCACAAATCACCCCTCAGGGATGTTTTGACCGATTAATTTTCTGTGGACCTGCACGTTTCTCGAATTGTGGGCAGGTTCGTATATATTCATATATTGTGGAAGGGGAGCGCGTGTTAAATAAATGGCGGGATTCTGGGCATAAGGACATTGCTTTTTGATGATAAAAATACCTTCTTGTTTCTACATGAAACCCGTTTTTCCCATGCCACTTTAAACGTTTGACATTTGAAAACTGCTACGGAAAAATGTTCTCCCCGATGCAAGAGCCACAATGAAATGCAAGGAGCCATGCCACTTGGCTGTTGATGGTAATAGCCGCCATTTTCTATCATTATGACTTCGTATTTGAATATTGGTAGGCCATGACAACTGGCCAATAAAGGGCGACTGTGAAGTCGCTTTCCTTAGTACTATACGAACTATTATACAGGCATGTCACGGTGACACCTTGTTGGAAAAGTCCGCTGACCTACAGAGCACTAGAGTGCAGATGGGTATTTGTTCCTGTAGGCGTGGGAAGTGAGAGGCTGAATGGAACCAATGCATTCTTGTTATAGCCCGTCCATGAGACGACTATAAATGCACGCAGTTCTTAAAGCGTGCTCAGAGCTGGTCGTCTTCATTGATATCGCATCGGTGCCAACGTCCTTTCCTTTGAATGCGTATTCATTTCATGTTTTTCGAGAATGATTCTGTTTATGACGATCAGCATCTAGTTATGGCCTAGCCGAGTTGTTTAATACTGTATGCATCATGTGTGTAGTCTGATAACCAGTAATGCACACCGATCACATTCAGCAACATTTTGCGTCTGGCATGAGGCGGGTTGCGCTCTCAACTTTAAAAGCTGCAAGCTCCTCCCGCTAGAACGGTTTCAGTTAGGTGCACTGTGGAGGCATATGGCGATATCATTTGCATGATGAAACAACGAATACGAAAAACGGCGCACAGAATCTAATACTTTCCCTTTAAGTTCCGTACTTTTTGTACTCACTGACCTGTCACGTTGCCATCGAGTAGCAAGCTTCGATTTATAGTATGAGTTTCTTGCTCTCTCCCCCTTGGCACCAAGGTGTGTGTGTGTGTGGGGGGGGGGGGGCGGGGGGGGGGGGCGGTAGAAGGTGTCGTGTAGTTCAGGCCTTTCACTCACACCAATATCTGCATGATCTGGATCCGTTGTTTTCTTGCTGTTCCGGTGCTCTGTTCAATTCATTTCGCTAAGACCCACGTGTTACCTTGGGCAGAAGTCGGAATATATATTATGGCGGCTGGAAGCATGTTGCTCTCGAGACATTCGTTTCTTCGGATTAACTCCCTACGGCAAGGCAGATGATTCCGTGACATTCTTTCTGATGGATTAACTCCCTGCGGCACGGCATGGGAGATGAATGATTTGTTTTTCCGTTTGTATCAGCTAGTGTAAGGCTGGAGGCATATTATATCTGTCTATGTCTCACTCTCTCTCTCTCTCTCTCTCTCTCTCTCTCTCTCTTTCTCTCTCTCTATCTCTCTCATTTCCCTTTTTTCCTACTGTCCATCCATCTTTTGTTCTCTTTACGTCCTGTGTTGTACTTCACTACAAGGCCATTAACATGATGAGAACAGGTTCTTGTTGAACTCCTTTGCACCCCTTCCCCAAAACATGTGTGGTATGTCCTGTATTTCATTCTCTATAAACACGTGCCCTCTAGCAAAGATGCCCCATATTCCAGGTTTCCTTTTAGGAGCTTTACTTTTATAACCAATTGTACCGAATCGTGGGTGAGTACCAGCTGCACGATCAATAGCAGTGGCAAATCCTTTGCATTGAACTTGCCGAGTTATTCATAATATGTCACTATGCACTACATTTACTTGCTAACTAAACAGGTACAACACACAAAACATTTCTTAGATACAATACACTCTTGGTTACAGTAAGCATGGTAAGATACAGTATCTTAAGATACAGTGCTAGAGGAGTATCATACAGAACGTTCTCGTACCTTCTGTATGGTTAGACCACCAAGTATTTTAATGAAAATCACATGGAACTGTAAAACCAGAGGACGAGCATGTGATGATGTACAATGTGACGATATGTCTATTAACACAATGTGTACCCATGCTGAACGACTACACAGTGGACCGAAAGGGTGTCTTTATAAGTGATTGTTAATTCTCATCCACCCAGGATAATCCATTGAAGGAGATGTAGGATGCCTAGAGCTTAAACCCCCATACTACTGAGTACTTACCTTTCTTGGTGTTGTGTTGTCAAAATAAGATACTATCACTGGAACTTAATTGTACCTTCTTAAGGTCAATTCGTTGTATATCATGTATATTGTAAACGTTACAAGCAAGTCATAAGAGAAACATATTAAACTTAGTATATACCTCTGTACCTATACATATTTTAATAGGACAGTAAATGAACCAATATCTAAGTGATATCTTGAATGAATATTCAATTTAACCTGTCTACAAATACGGACTCTAGGAGACACAGATAAAATGATCTTACTTTACAGATGTTATTGCAAAATATAAATTGTTCTGAACAATTAAAGTTTTGTACTGTTCTAGTTATAAGCAGTAAACTTTGTCGACGGGTTTGACTAAATAAAATCAGTAATGTAATCAAACAAATATAACACCATACATTTACAGATATCTCTCCTCCTTATAAGCAAGCCATCGAGCAAGCAAACATTACCTACTGAACTCTGCATACTATTCACGTGGTACGGTCACGTGGTACAGTATTGTATATTTCGACTCTACCCACCGGGACGGACGGGAGACGCTGGCTGAGTGGTTTGTCTTTGGATGGATTAAGGGAAAGGAATTGAGTTTGACGCTGGTTAACCTTGGCGTGAAGTGCTGATCCCGGTATCACGAGACGGCTCAAATTGACCTTTCGCTGTCTCGTGCGGTATGGCAGGAGATGAAATAGGATTTCCGTGTGATACGTCACAATTAGTAATCGGTTTACGGTTTCCAGAGTCACTGTCCTGAGCCGTGCTTCATATACGGGTGGGGTGGTGGGTTGTTGTTGTTTTCCTCTGTCATTAAATGGCATTCCCACTTATTAAGGCGATATCAAGATACTGATTGCATTTTGGCGACGATGAATGAATAGATGCAGGGGAGAATAATACGTGCCTGGGAATTCAAGTCATACTCAATGTGCTGTTGATCGTGCAGAAAGATCGGAAGACACTCGATGATGTTGAAACCCTGAAAAATATATTGTTTTTATTCATAAGTTAATATTCATTGTTTCCTGTCCGTTACTCTGTGTAGATATATTTAATTTTAAGACGATTATCTAATTTCTATTCTAGCACATAATAAATCTCCCATTTCATGCTTTTTGAAATGGGATTCTAGTCTACCGTAGATGTGAACTGACTATCTCAATCGTTAACTCTTGATACGCCATAGCTGCATTTGTGCACAAGAAATAGATGATGAATGTTAATGAATGACAAAAGCATTCCATTATCATTTGCTTTGATGCACCATGCTCGGCGCTAATATCTAGCCGATGTCAACTTTAGAAAGAAATATCTTTAATTGCCCATTTTGTCTGTAGAAGATGGGGGGAAAACTATAAAAACCTTGCACTCTGCTTTTTTTCAAAGGAATAAAAAATGATTACAAAAAAGAAGAACGGAAAATAACACATTTGTATTACTTACAAATTTTCCAACATTTTGTGCACTTATTGTGGGATTCAATCATTGTCAAAATAGTATTTTAAGCTATGTATTATTATTAATAGCGTTTCTGTGCGTTTGCTTGCTTTTTACTTGGAAAACTTGTTTACTTTTGCTTGCTGATATATGTTATGCTCAAAAAGTATAAATTCCATTAACATAAGTGGGCAATCAAAATGAGACTGTACATCGGTTTCGTTCTCTCTGAGAAATTGTAAGGTGAAAGTTGTAGAAACACTTGATCAGTGCGTGTTAAGAACGCATCACTCTTCGGCAGCGTCGAGCATGGGATCAAAGGGAAAAGGTTGATTCACATTCTTCCATAGCAGTATCCCTGATGTTACCATGGAGCTGTAAGGCTTGTAATAAGATCCTTGCTGAAGTCACAAACAATGTCACATAATATCATGAATATAGCGAACCGCAAAATTTGGTATAGTTGACATGGGATAGTGTATTTTTTATGGTTTTAGAAAGTAAAGACTTCTTAAACATTTGTGTTTATATGCACTGATTAATTATCAGATTGATTTAATTTGTTTTTGATCGGTTCCATGAGATTGGTTCTAAGATACTAAATTTGCTTTTATTAAAATGTTCAAATTGAATGGAATTTTTGTATATATTTCAGACTCTTATGCGCCAGGATTATCAAGTTGATATTTGTGCGGCAGTACATATTTATGGACAATATAATGTCAATTTTGTACGGACTTCTCTATCAATTGCGACAAGATCATGTATGTAAATAATATTTCACTGTTTTATGTCTTCCGACCTCATTCCAAATTAGTTTTCTTTCGTCGCACACTTTCTCTTTGTCTCTCTTTGTACCTTTCTTTTTGTGCATTTCCGTCCCTCTCTTTCTCTACTTGACCCCATATCCACCTCTCTCTCTCTCTCTCTCTCCCTCTCTCTCTCTTTATCTATCTCTCTTACGCTATTCTTTATCCATTTGAAAGTCAAGGCTATTTATAGCTTATGTCATATTTTGATCGTTCAGTTGACTGCTTTCTGTCAGATTCTATTTGATAATCTCCCAGCTCTCCTCTTGATCGATTTGTTTTCACTTTATCTGTCCTGATCACTCAATTTCTTCTTCAACGGGCCTTTTCTAGCTTTCTATCTTAACCTCTCGTTCCCACCCATCATTCTTCTATTTGTTTGTTTCCGCCTGTCTTCCCTCGAAGAGGTCGTATCATAAACAATCAATTTAAGCAATAAAGACATTCAATCTGGGAACCCCCAATATATCTCCGGCCTCCTTTATTTTCTCCCAATACTTCCCTAATGAAAGAGATGACTGCGGGGATCGTGGAAATATTGTGTTTGGCATGGTGACCTCCCTGGATGTCGGCTTTGATCAGTGGTGAGCAGCGACTTGATTTGACATGACACGTCTATTCGTTGCTCATCCCTGCTTATCCAGTAAGTACTCAAGCTCTCCCGCGCTGCTCCTTAAGCTAACTCGATGATGTGGACCAAATCACGTTGCTCTCATGGAGTCATCTGTTTTTAGATGCCCATGCCCCGGAATAAATTTCTCCTCAATTTCAGATGATGTGTTATTTTCACTTTAAGGTCGATTCATTCCATACACGCTTGCAGTAATTTGGACAGTTCCACAAAAGCTGCTACTTCTTTGAACTTGTTGAAACGAATGTTCAATGCAATATGTTAATTAAGTAAATTCCATTTTGAATATACGTATTTAAGTCGATTAATTCCAACCATAAGTAATGTATTCATTTACTATTGCAATTCAAATATATCTACCAAAACAAGAGCAACACCAATGAAAGTTTTGCATGTTTTCATGATGATACCTTTGTTTAAGGAAATGTTATTCCACAATTGTTACCGTGATTACTTTTACGTCTCATCAGCCAGCAATTTGTTTGACACACAAAGGGTTAAAGCCGAGTATATAGCCTATACAAGTGAAAGTATACATCCCTGCATTGTTAATTTGATATATCGTGTCACCGCATTATTACCAGATGTAGTTGGACAAATGTTGTTTTAGATATATTCGGAATATGTGCACACGGCTCGAAGCGAATCGCAATAAAAAATACATACCTACCTCATAACTTTTTTTACGATGTCGATACTCAGCTGCAAACGATACCTCCTATATATTGTCTCGCTGTAGTAGATACCCGAGAGATTGTGATATCAGAATATTTATTGAGAAGGATAGCATTACAGCGCTATCATCAATGGTTATGTCCGTAGATATTGCCACAACCACATTATGATAGCAAAACAAACTTACTTTAAATGCGTAATCCATTCCAATAAAGTTCGTCTTAATAAAAGCAGAAAAAAGAGAAACAAATAGTCGCAAGCTCGTATCAAATCTGAAAAAACACATTTGCAACATTGGCACGAGGCTGTGATGTTCCAATTGAGATCGGATTTATTTTCTTAAGTACGTTTTTCGATATAACAGCCGGTCTATGTAAATATGGAAGTCCCTTATATGTTAGTACCATATTTTTCATAACACTTATGTCCTTGACCTATAGTTAAGTCAAAGAGGATTGGTTTATCCATATCATATAGTGCATTGAACCTCACCTTTGTCATTATTTTATTTTGTTAATTTAAGAAGTTGTCAAACTTCGAATGGCCGTGTATTGTCCATAAACTTTGCGGTTTTTTTTAGAAAACAAAACTGTTCCTAACAAGCCTTTTTTCCTGCATATTTTGAAACAACATAATTGTGTCAGTCTGGACTGGTCCAAGTCATCGTGACTCATTTCATTTGGGTGTCGCATCACCCTGAAAGCATACTCATACGACAGCAATATGAAATCGAGAATGATCTTGTTGTCTTATGTTGAGACTTGAGACATTAATTGACCGATCCCAACTCCCTAAGGAACATGACGAATGTCATTACCACCAAGCTGGAATTGTCAGTGATCAGAAGGAAAGATATGAATATGTGGCATGTAAATGTAAAGCAAAATATAAGAGGGATTGATCAAGCTGTTAGAAAGAAGACATGCAATCCTTTGAATAAACACATGTCTTACTAAGGACTCATGAATAGGCAAGAGAATTGAAGCCTTGGGGATTGATTATTAAGTATCATGTTATCATCATAAGCCAGGCTGTAGCCTAGAGGGTGATATCACTGTCTTACAAACAGTAGATGGAGGTCCAAGTTCCCGCCGAGGCTTCCTTTGCTTGTTTTGTTTGTAAGTTTTTTTTTTTTTTTACTACGGAGCGTACCAATAAAACATAATGTTGTATAATAATGTATTGCCTTTCCACTAAAATACATTTAATGCTTCAAAAAGGTTAATTCTTTTGCTGGTTATCATGACGGTGAGAATCTTGAGTGGCTGTGTTGCACACATGAAGCGTAAGTTGTGTGCTGTCAGAGGGGCTTAGAGCGATGGGGGCTCTCGTCAAGAGAAGACTTTCGCTGGATTTGGAGGAATCAAGCTCGACGCCTGCTAGGTAAGCTCCCTCCGCAACACAGTCTTTCATCGCCGTTTCTAACAATCCTCCAGCGGTTTGAAACGATAGCCCCGAGCTAGACTAGACTCCAGGCTGTTGGACAATAAATGGGTCTGGTAAGAGTAGCCTAACACAACAGTTCTCGTTATGACCAGACTGGGTTAAAGAAGAATTAGTCCTGTCAGTATTAAACCCATAAGTCAGCTTGAGGTAGTTGAGATTTGAAATGAATAACAGCTTGGAAACCGACTGTTCTCTTCCATGATCACGCGTGGTCCTCTCGACTTCAACTCTCGCATCCTCAACTGAACACAGCCTCGCCACTCATCGTCATTAATTTTATCAGCTCCATCATGATTTTCATCGGCTGCTGATCCGTCTTGTTTAATGTATCAGGGGGCTTTGTACTCACGCGAACATAAGAAAGAGTTAAAGGGTTTCCAACATATACGAGTCTTGGAGATGACCTTATACCCGAGGCTTAACCTAACTATTCAATGTGTTCTACAAACACTTTGACGCAGAATGTATTCGGGAACAAAGCTTTAAACATTAACATACCGTTTCGTTTTGAAGCATGCATATAGTGTGATGCCTTTGTTCATTCAGTATAAGATGCGAATGTTATTAGAGCGAGCCCCTAAAAAGAGAAGGCTTGGCTCTTAATTCGTGTTTTACGACGCAAATATTTTTCAAGACCGAAAAAAACTCTTGTACAAAAACGCCGCTATAGCGAATCACGGTAGACTAGCTTGGAAAGAGGAAATATTATATAAAAAGACGGAATGGTCTGGAACAGTACTAGACCTTTGTGTCAGCTTGAAAAAATTGAGATTTGAAATGTAGACATAATATTTTTTCGAGTTTCAAGGTTTTCTTTGTAGACGAACTGAACATTATACGCAATGGCTATAAACTATGTGTATTTGTATCTCAGAATATGCTAATGTGGTGATGTACATGTACTCTTGTTAAAGCAAGTCCCCACAATTCATGTCAACAGGTCGTATTGTGTTTCGGGTTAGAATAGGGTTAACATGGCTAAGAATATGTCTTTGCCCCACTTTCTAGTCCACCATCTAACCATCTGCTAGAGTTTATTTTGAGATGGCGAACATTGAGTGTAGCAGCTAAAACAAAAGCACCGGTAACATCTACTTTTCCTACTTCATCTATTAATTTTTCTTCTACTTACACTATTTCTAGCATAAGTAATATTCGCAGTAACAGCAGCAGCAGTAGTAGTAGTAGTAGTAATAGTAGTAGTAGTTGAAGTAGTAGTAGTAGTAGTAGTAGTAGTAGTAGTACTACTACTACTACTACTACTACTACTATTACTACTACTACTACAACAACAATGGCTACTTCTACTACTGATGTACTACTGCTACTGTTACCACTTCTACTTACGTTCTAGTGCTACTATATTTAGTGCTTTCATTACTACTACTTACTCTAGTAACGTGATGCTAAATATGTCATTATCATAATTATCATTAATAAATTAAATTGGATTTCATTACAATTTTGTATATAAGTTGTTCTGATTATAGCAGCGAGCAATTAATGATGACCATTTACTATATAGACACACCCACCACCATACACATACACACAAATACCCGACACGACACCACAGCCAGTGTAACAAACCGTACTTTGCAACATAATTCTTTCCCGCCATTCTGACAAAAGCCAGGGTCACGTGACGGAACCGGTGGAGTGCCCGCCTCCGGTCCTCCCTTGGATCACCATGGTAACGACTGTGTCAATCGATTTACACACGGCGCTTTAGTGAAAGGAGGGCTCGAGGACAGCAGCTGTTTTAATTTGTATCGTGATTGCCTGTCACATTGTTATTGTAGGTCTGAGATGGGGGAGGAATCTTCGCTCACCTTTAAACTCGTCACGTGCACGGCTGGTCTGATTATTTCCAGCAATTGGGCGCTTATTTCGTATCGTACGAAGCTATTTGACATTCATACGTGACTCTGCTAGCATAGTCCTTGCCCTTTTCTCCTTGCTAACCAACGAGTCTGAAAGGGCTGTATAACGACACACGCCGGAAATGTTTGCACAAACACACGCCATCTTGAATACACATGAAGATCGAGCAACAATAATGCAAAAAGATGAATGTAACAGAAACCACTGTACACTATTGCAAAGCATTCCACCGATGTCTCCCACTGTCTTGCAATCAGCAGGAAGCAGTGGGCTTTTGCTGTTGGGTAAGCGTGGCAAAAACACACTGCAGGCCTTGAGCCGAACGCGAGTTGCCATGGTTAAAATGTTTCATCGTAAAATGTTTCATCATAATTGCAGCGACGAAAATGTCCATTACCCATGTTTTACAAATTTCCATGGAATGGGCGAATTACCCCCCTTTTTCATTGTATAATTGGGCGGCATATTCAAGGTGACACGATCATACCAGGCTGCTACCTAGTCACATTATGCAGATGTGAATGTCTGGCAAATACATGATCAACCTATGATGGGGTCTGAAATTAGTTTATACCTGTTTAGCCAGCAGAATCATATGTGACGTCAATACACACAATGGGAGGAAAGGAACACGGCCGAATGCTGTTGAAGGGAGTTTGTCGACAGCCAGCACGAGGCAAATATTGTCGGCACAATTTCTTTTTAATTTTGCCGACAAACGGAGTGAAATTTGTGTCATTTAGATCGAGTCGAGTACCGCCAAACATAAAATGTTCGGTCCGATGATTTGATAGTCTTTAATTTTATGCGGACAAAAATTACTGCTTCCACTATAAATATATCCGAATTGCTTTAAAAAGTAGCGTGTTAGATAACGAAGCTTTTTGATCTGCAGCTCATCAGGTTATCACGCAGATATAAACAAATTACAAGCAGAACCAACTATTAAACTATAAATATAGTTTCCACTACAGTGATAAAATTAGATGTGTAAATTTTCACGAGCCGACCAAATGAAATTAGCGCTGTGCTATAACATTTACATCTAACAAACAATGTTCTTGTACCATGGACCTTGTTATAATGAAGGCTTTGTGTTTTGTTTCAAGTGAAGGCATGCTTTCCATCGTAAGATAGTAAAATCTTCTCCAAAAAATCTTCTTTCGAGACGACGAATGTAATTGCAAACCTTTTATTTAAAGGATTCAATATGTAAAAACTACAAAAGCAAGATCAATCTGGAAACAAGTCATTCCAAATTTCTCATTTCATTTCAATTTCAATTTATTCATATTTCTGTTCAATACATGTAAAATAAAAGCAATAATACATCAACATAGTCAGTCTTTGACATAAACAAAACTAGTATAATGATGCAATATATTACATAATGGTCAATATCAAACATACAGTGGATATAGGTAAAGAAATATGAATGGGGCCTATTTAAAGCAAGCTTGTAAATCGTATAGACCCCAAAATAATGTGGATTAAAAGAACACTTCGGACTACGGATAAACAAATTGACCAAAGAAATAAACAAAAGAAATCATAAACAACTCAAGAAACAACATGAAAACAAATCGAGAACAAAAATCAAAAATCAAAAGGCGTACGATTAATCCAGCAATACAACAGAAAAGTGTGCGAGCGAGGAATAGACAAACAAAACCAAACAAATCAGGAGAAGTCAGGATGAAATACGATAGTGCTCAAGCTTCTACGAAGGCAATTCGACTGTTGACTCAGTATTGAATATGTATGAATAAGTATAAATATGTATACGAAGACATCATTCATAAGATGGATTCATTATAATATATGCAAATCACATTACATGTACATTCCGGCAAGGACGCCTAACCATGCCACGTGGCCGAGCACCCGCCGAGCTCAAGGAAATTGGCTAGTAATTCTAAAGAGTATCAGTTGTTTTTTTTCCAAGAGCTCGGTAGGTTGCTCGGACCAAGGTGCCGGGCAGTGTCCCTGTCGGAGCGTGAGTGGTGAACAAACAAAAAAAAAGAGTAAAGGCTAAAAGAAATTATTGCGTGGTATATGAACATAACAAATGTTTCTTTAAATTGCACTTGAATGAAGATATTTTCATGCAGCGAGTAAGTTCGTGGGGAAGGTTATTCCAAAACATTGGCCCTGTAAACATGGTTGTTTTCTTTGCAAAAATTGTTCGAGTACGTGGAAGGTGAAAAGCGTCGCGCTGTCGAGTTGGATAATTATGAATAGCATCGTTTCTTGTAAACATGTGCGAGAAAACATCTGGAAGTTCCCCATTCGAAAATTTGAACATAAATATACCGACATTGTAGTAAAATAAGTCTATTATTTTCAAGATTTTATTGCTTGCAAAAAGGTCATTGTGTGGGACAAATAGCCAGCGTTATTTACAATTCTAATAGCACGTTTTTGAATAAGAAAAAGAGAGTCCAGTAAAAATTTTGAAGCATTCCCCCATGCAAGAATCCCATAGTCAAGATATGGCGAAATTAAAGTTGAGAATATGTTTTGTAAAATGCGGCTAGGAAAAAAGTGTTTGAGTTTATTGAGAATTCCGGTGTTTCTGGACAAAATTTTACTAAGATAATTAATGTGGGTTTTCCAAGATAAGTCATTATCAATATGTAAGCCTAAAAATTTAGTACTATCGACCTGTTGAAGATTAGTGTCGCTAATTTTAAGAGGAGCGGGGAGGGCATTCAAAGAATTACTAAAGATCATGTAGTTGTTTTTTTCAATATTAAGAGATAATTTGTTTGCGTGGATCCAAGTCTGGACTAGTCGTAATTCATTATTCATTGTATCAGCGAGTAAAATGGGATTGTTATGTGAATAAAATAAATTTGTGTCGTCGGCAAAACAAATAAAAGAGAGTACCTGAGAAGATGTTTGAATGTCATTAATCAACATCAATGTCATTAATCATTCATCAACATACCAAAATACCTCCTAGCTAGCCCCTATATTCTGCGTATGTAATAGCGTGCTTCAAACACCATAGTTCAATTTCTAAAATGCTCATTTGCCAGACAAGAACGTTTCACAAATAACGCTTGCCAACTCCTAGCCCATAAATCTCCTAGTTTCTGAACCTTTTTCAAAATAATGTCATAGAAAATGATAAAAACTTTCCATCTCTTATCGAAATTTAGGTCTTAGATCTTAAGGTCCAAGACCGAAATATCGATAAGCTTTTCTTCTCCGACGTCTTCATTGAATTGTTTGTGTTTACATTTACATTTTCAGCGCCAGCGCAACTTCATAATTATTGTGCATGTGTGTGTATGTGTGTCTGTGTGTGTTTCTCCATCTCCATATCATCCATTCTTTCTCCTATCTCCCCTCCCCCCTCTCTCCCCCTCCCTCTCTCTCTCTCTCTCTCTCTCTCTCTCTCTGTCTCTGTCTCAGTCTCCCTCCTCTCCTCTCCTCTCTTCTCCTCTCGACATGTTCATATATCTCTTGTCGTATCTTCCTCTCTCCTTCTCCCTCCTATCTTTGTTTTACTTTTACATTTTATTCAGTATGTGGACTTCACTCACGTTGTTATGGATTAACGTTTTTCTCTGTCGTCATTCCCCACAGGCCGTGCCATTAATACATCCCTGGTTTTACCAGAGCAGTAATACCCATACTACCCTGGTACGTAAAGACCGAATGTAGCAGAGTAAGGAAATGCGTTGTGTTTTATAAATCTTATGTCGATATAACCCAAAATCAAATGCTAAGGCTCCGATATTTCAAGAAGTGTATGATTCATGGAGCCTACTTAGCATACGAGGTAATAGACGTGATCGTGCATACAGGCAACGATGGGTTCTTAACATAGTTCGTTAAGTTTATGAAATGATGTAAGCAATGAGAAGCAATATTATCCTTCATATTCCTGTAGCTGTTGATTTGAGGAAACTGAACCGTGCATTTCCTGAATATAAC
>OZ022578.1:9279729-9379729 GCA_963669155.1 Arbacia lixula
TTGTTTGATTGACGCTACGCATGTGCTGTCATTCCTTCCTCATTTATTGGATATTCGTTTCAAATGCTAGAAGGTCATTAAGAAATATATTATAGCCGAGAGTGTTGACGTATACAATTTTTTTTTAAAGCGAAAGCAAAAGTTGGCTGCAAACACTATGGGTTGACGCTATGACCTGAATAATTACATATTGCCAACGAATGAGACGGACTCATGCTGAATGTTCACGTATGATATTGCTTCAAGAAATCAAAACAAATATTTATAAGTAGCAGTAGATGCAATTCTTTACAGAAAAGCAAGCACATTTCTGCAATATTGCTAACTGCAGAGCAAACAGCACCTTTCTCACTTTCCATCTTGCTGCTACTATTGCCATGGCAACCAACCATCACGGGAACGTTGTTATCACTTTTCCGTCCTGCAATCGCTTTCTTTGTTAATTTCCCTTCTCCCCCATCTTCCACCACTGGCCTCCCAGTGGTATACCTACTGAGCAAGGTGAGAAATGGGCGCAATTATGCATGTTGAGCAGGAAGGCAGATGGGCATATGCTGGCGAAGGGGTGCTAGTACAGCACAGATACTGTACACGATATGAGAAGCAAGCGGGAGAAAAAAAATCTTGCGAAATTGTAATTTGCATGAAGACGTGACATTTGATGGATGCGCGTTGGGAGCGCTGTCTTGGTAAAGAGCGACTAGTTGGAAACGGATGGATGGGAACAAGACACATAACAGATCTTACATCTCTGTGCGGCTGTCATTTGTTGTCACCTTGCACGGAGCGCCATCAATTATTTTGGGCAATTTGCAAGGTGGGTTTAAATCATATTTTCTTTAGTGGTTCCTTTCGGAAGCAAATTAATATGAAAATCAAGTATCTATGTATTGGAAGGGTGCCGTTTATGTCTTAATATGGATGGTTCAAGGAATGAAGTGAGCATTGTGAATAAGCTATAGTTCGCGTGTGCATTATCAGCTGCATGTTGCGGTAATAGTCTCGTGTGATGAAGAGATCGAGAGACGAAGAACCGAAAATGTGCTATAAGTGGAGGAGAGAAGGGGGCAAAGTCACAAGGTGGGGTAGGGGGAGGGTGAGGGGGAGAATACGAGAAGAAGAAAAGTGATAAGAGAAAGGAAGAGAGAGAGAGAAGAGGATAAAGAGAAAGAGAATAGGAGAAATTGTGTGTGAGAAAGAGAGAGAGAGAGAGAGAGTGAGAGAGAGAGGGGGGCGGGGGGAGAGAAGATGGTAGGGGTAAAAGAAGGGATAGAGAGAGAGAAAAAATGATACATGGAAAAGGGGGTAAAAGCCCACTCACCTTAATGTGTGTGTAAACGTGCGAAACGCTATATAGATGCAGTTAGGGAAACATACATATACGTCTAAATTCAAATAGACGGTGCTAGAGAGAAAGAGGACAGAAAGAGTGAGAGATGGGGATAGAGAGAGAGAAGGAGAAAGAGAAAGAGAGAGGAGAGAGAGGAAGAGAGTGAGAATGAAAGGTAAAGAGAGAGAGATGAAGATAAATTTAGAGAGGGGGAAGGGGTGTGTGGGGGAGAGTCCGCGCACCTGAATAAGACAGTGTTTTGTTCGACGCGCGGAACGCCAGATGCAAACCTGAAGGAGTAGGAAGACTCCCTTAATAGGCGGTAGAAGCTTCCAACCGTTGATAATGACATCGCAGACCCGCATCTACTGAATAATATCTGAGCGAGCAAGCTGCTCGGCACTAGTTATGTCACCCCATCAGATTCAGCAGGATGGTCACTGAGGTCGATCTCAGACACTGACAGAGATTCTCTCATCCGAGGGGCTTTTTAAACAGTCCTCAGTCAGTCCTTGTGACGGGCAGCACGCTTCGAGGAGATGTCGTTGCTTCGGCTCTGGCATGCTGGCGTGTGCGCGCCATTATTTGATTGAGATATCGCTGATCTGCTCGTGGTTTGTGGACACAGCGCTTAAAGATGACTAGCACTTAAAAGTTTCAGGAATTGTGTCGACCTACTCAGAAGACCCTTTTAAAAATGGAGAGTGCTTTGGAAGATGTTAGTTACCTGTTTGTACATTATGTCTGGACGGAACTTTGATTAGAAGTGGTGAGTTTAATTACCTTCGTTTCTCAATTTCTCCTATGTCCATTTGTTTGATTGCCTCATGCAGATATTTTGCTGCACATCGTCAGAAACAGCGGATAAAACTCACTTTCTTATAAACTCACTTTTCTTAAATCACCTCTTGTCTTTGATTATACATGAGCGGAATGTTTGTTTTTCTAATAATGCATTGCCCGATGCAAGAGCAAAATGTACAGTGCGATTTAGTGAGTAATATTGAAAAAGAATAAAAAAAAATACAATGATTTGTAATATTTCTTTCCGAAGCTGCTGAGGCTGCATGTACAGTCACCCTCTGGGACTGTATTGTCATCATGTCTCCTTGCAAAAAAAATACATCGCAATTAAACTGGACGTATATAGATGTGTTACCAAATACGTATTTTGGTGAGTGTTAACGCGTGCGTCAAACAATGGTTGATCGTAATTTCGGCTGAGGTACAGCGCAGCTTTTTTAGTCCAAATCAAACCGTATTTGAAAAAATGTCGGCAATTTTCTGTTGCTTTCCGGTCTGTCTAAGATTAGACTTAACATAAAGCTATGACCCATTGCAGCGTATTCAGCGCAAGATATCTTACAACAGTATATTCTTCGGGGGGATTATACCCATGAATACGCAGATACGATGTTCTTCTAACCATACTGAGAGCAATCATGGCAAATAGCGCGTTGAATCTTTCTCCCCGGAGCAGGACAATAGCCCCGGGAAGGACCGGGCTGTCATCGGCGTATTGGCTGGGGATCTGACGTCCGATACTTGTCTATGCATGGCCAGTCAAACATTTCATGTGGACATGATAACAAGCCATCATTGGCGGTTAGTATACGAGTCTCTTCGCGTGGCGGAGCGTAATGTACACAGCAGGCCATGACCAATGGGACCATCCGAGCAGTAAAGGAAATATCAATATGGAGCGCGTATTTCCGTTTGCGTATCGGAAAGGCAATGTCAACGTCCTGGATATTCACAAAAGTCATTTGTTTTACTGTAGTTAGTTGGGAGTTGGACAGGGGAGTTACAGGTTGGGCGAGCATTCCCTTAAATTTGCAAACCACCTCATGAAACGCACGTGCAATGTCATAAAGACGAATCATAAATGAATTATGAATTATGACAGAAATTAATTATGACAGAAAATTGGAGATGATTTTTTTTTTCCGTGCAGCGTTTAGTTCATCTATGTTTCAGGAAGGGTGTGTGTGCATATAAAGCCTCAGACCTAACGCCTGTCTCTCTCCCTCTCTCTCTCTGCCACTCTCCATTCCATGCCCACCCCACTATTATTTCTGTTGTACATGTATACATGTATTCCTCCACGTCCTTCATTTCATTTTACTCGCGCACCTATCTTTATTATTCCCTCTTCTTTTCCTATGAACAATTGAGTATCTCCTCATTCCTTTCACAAGCCCAAGTCCTCTGAGTTGATTATATTCCTACGGTCTCTATCCCTACCTAACCCTCTGCCTGGCATCACTCCTAAGCTCTCCTCCTCTGGCAACCTCGCCCCTTACCCTCGAGTGAGACGCCTTCCATCCTGTCCCATTATACTAACGAACATATATTCTAATTAACCTTCAATGTTAACAGCAGGCTCACGTGATTACAAAGAGATACTCATCAATCATATTTTTATCATTATTACCCTAATGAGTTATCAAGGAGTCTTAATGCATGCGATCTGTGAGCTCGGAGCTTCAATCCGTGGCTGAATCAAAACACATGGACAAATGCAAACCTTAAGGTCACCCACTATGCTCAGCGTAATCTTAACTCAACGAGCATATTCAAGCATAACCATCATTTTATGCAGGACGATTGGGTGTAACTTTTTTGTGTATACACATTGCATTGCCATGCCATAGTTTGCATTTTTTTTTCCAGAAAGAAGGTATAAACCGATATTGAGCGCGGCGCTGGAAAAGGCCAATTGTGTGACCTAAACATGCTATATAGACGATGAGGAGACTTTGAAAAATTGTATGATATATTTTTCATAATCTCACGCCCTCTCCCTCGCCTCCCCCGCCTCCTCCAGGTATAAATACTGTATTCATGCGAATATATATCACGTGCGTCAGTCGATACAACATGCACCTAGTCATGACAGTCCTCGTGTGTTCAGTGAGTGCGCTTAAATCCTCTGCATCTATACCGAGCTGCTCTCGACAAAGTCTCCTGTTCTCCTGTCTCTGACCTGGATGATGACGTAGAAAACCCTCATCAGTTCTGGCCCAATTTCTGGAGACTAATCCGCACATGAACCACATGTTATTACCATGATAATCTCCTCATAATCAGTGAAAGTAATAAGGTTTGCCTCAATGCTCGGCGCTGCTCATACATATAAAAAAACAGAAACAACGAAACGTCTCGGTTGTATAGTAAGATGGCTCACTGAGGGATTTCATATTAACCTTTACGAGTTTTGTGTTTTCTTCAAACCTCCCTATCCCCTTTAACTTCTATACAATCTAAAAGTAATTCAAGGTACTGTGCGTTTTTGAAAAACCACACATTTACCTGACGTTATAGTACAAGGAATAACAATCATAATAATGAGCATACTTCTATCGTGCCTATGTGTTACGATTTGCTCATCTCATGATATTTTACAAACAAAATTTACACACTGCCATCTCTTGGGTGTAAATTCATATATCCACTGCGTACTTTATTTCATAAGTCCTTCTGTGGATACGAGTTAAGTAATGTAATTTTACTTTGGATGAATATGAAAGTTATAATATACCGGTGAGTTCGTATTGTAGTAAAAGCTATATGCCTTATTTCGTTCATGGTAGTTACGATAATGTTATGTATTGCATTCGTCATGATCAGCGTATAGTTGTAGATGACAACTCCACATCTTGGTCAACAAAATGTCCTTATAGATTAACATTGTCAGTCTTTACGAAATAATAACTGAATAATTTCAACGTACTTAGTTGTTATGGTTATATACCCTAAATTCTAAGACTTGCTCTGTCGATTGATCATTACACAATGTCGTTTCTGTCCATCCCTGCCCAGATCAGCCGAGTAGCTGGGATTTGGTATCCGTCCGGCAGACCATTCCCCGAGGCAGCAGGCAGACTAATGCAGACATCACACGTTGAGGTGTCACGCCGAATTCATCGCCAACACACAGCTTATGTAAGTATCCATCCTCCTAAAGTACGTTCACACGGAAGAGTTTTTGCCGCTCCCGCTTGCTATAATTCCACTTGCATTTTGCCGTTAGCGGATTGCCCCCCCCCCCCTGTTGTGAAGTAGTGGCCTGCGCTCGCATTTACAAATTGTTACATGTAGTCAATGTCTTGCTCTGTCGCGGCGGCACATCACTAGCGTCAAAGTGCACGCGGCAAGCGGCAGTATCTAGTTACTTTTCGTGTGAACACATCTTTAATAAGGCATACTCATATGGAAGCGGTTTCCCGCTGCTGCCGCCCGCTATACCGGCGATCATATTGATCCATCCACTTGCATTTTCCACTCCGGCATAGGAATTATCATTCCCGCCGCGGGAACCCGCTCGGTCCAACATCAGGCTGCGAGCGGCAGCAACAAACCGCTGCCGTATGAACGTGGTTTATTTATCATTTCGCTGAACCCGGCGCCTTCTGAGGTAGCCCTGGATGATCAGGGAGGCTGTGCTCTCTAGGGGCCAGCGAAGGGGTTCAGAGTCATATTCTCCGCAGTGCTGTATTTCATTTGTATTGTATAATGTTGCAAAGCAATCAACGTTGGGTCGAATAAATTTGATCATTATCAACTATAGGCCTACTAGGCAATGCTATGAATCCGCCTATTATCAACTGAATCCATCTTTGTAACTTGATCAAAATCCGCCTATATGTACGAAATCAATTTTTGTAACTTGATCAAATTATTTTCTAGCCATTGAAATCAAGTGCGGTTACTGAACTGGAAGGAAAACAACACATGGAATATGCAAGATAATGCGCAACATAATATACATGAAAGGTAATGCATAGGCTTGTGAAAAAGTACAATGATAGGCGTAGTGTAGTGTATTACATAGTCCACAAATAACGTGGGAAAGAAAGAAACTTAATTCAAACAACCATCGAAATTATTATGAATATCCGGTACATGGAAAGTGCAGAAAACCCAGTCACGGTTGATCTGTGCACATCTGTGTCCTGCCTATGTGAAATATATTCATGAATATTGGTTTGCGAAAGTACAGTAAGCCATATCTGAGTGATATTCATAATAGGTAATAACTTCGTTTCACAAACAGAAATTAATTTTTAGATCCGTCTTTGTCCTGTTGTTTAAACACAAAATAAAATGTGTATCCATTTGCGAATGGAAAACAAATGGCAAAGCATGATATGATATTCTTCCCAGTTCAAACATTTGATATGTATGTACTCACTTAACGGGAATATACTGTACTGGGAAGACAAAAAGCCTTCAAAAAGGTTATCGTGAGTTAATTCTTACCAATGATTTTAAATTCATGTATTGTCCATTTTAGAAACTTGCTGAAAGTTATTTGCCTTCAAATGATTCACATTTGGAGTGATTAGTGATTAAATCACACATTCTCAAAATGTTATGATATTTATGACAGTACAGTATATTCCGAGTCATCGTGTCAGTGCGTCGATACAAATTACCTTTGAAAACAGATTGTGACACGGGCATTGCATGTATATTCCTTTAACAGCTATATTAAAATTTTCTCCGAAAAAGGAGGAAAATCTTTTCCCCTGAATGTCAGCGGTGTATAACATTTACTCTAGGGGACGTTTTTTATACTGGAAGCCAACAGGGTTCACCTTCTTCCATCGCCATTTCTCCTCTAATGCTCTCAATCTTTTAAAAGCTTTGCCTCGTGCCCTACAGGGTTAGCAATGCCCTGGGACCGACTACTCACTCCGTTATATCAGACTCCGTAATCTGGTTATCGAATTCCACGCGAATCAGAGGAATCAAGGCGTTAAGGAAACGTGGGCGACGGAAAGACGATCAGATCGTCGTGATTATGTTGGTGACCATGTTTGAAAAATGAATGTTGGAGTATTAAGCGAAGTGCATGTTGCAGCCGCTACCACTCATCTATGTTGATGGAAAAGCCAAGAGCTGTGCTGCGAGTTAAAGTGTAGAGTCCCCCCGTTTACAGACATTGGCAAATCATGTTTACCCGAAAGAACAATATTATATGTCAAGTTTGTTAAGTACGAAATGCATATGCTCCAAATGCAACATTAACAACATGCTGTCTTGGAATTTACCTTTTAGGGTTAACTTCCTTTCAAATACAAATACAAATAGCATTTGAGGTCAACCATTCTGTGAACGGCATGGTAAATTCAGAATAAAGTTGCTACTTCTTGTGTCTGCGAGTATTATACTATATAGCTAAATCTAAATGTAACCTTCGTTATGAATTCACAAAAGACGCTTTTAGAGGGATTATATTATATTATGTATGAAACTCTTAAACGGTAGTTTCTTCAACATATCGTGCCACTTTCATAGTTTTAAAGTAGAGATACACAGAGATAGAAAAAGAGATTAAAAAAAGCACATGAGATTTAACGATCATTTGCATGTCTTATTTATTCGAAGTTAGCTTAACATGCTTTAAGTATAATGAATATTTGCTACAGTACATCATGACGTGCACAGCGGTCAAGAACTGTCACAAGTCATTTCAGTATTGTGGACTCGGAATAGTGTGGTGTGAATGTGAAAGACAGGGTGTCCCTTTTGCAGGTCAAAAACTTTGAATGTTGTAAAAACAGTGAAAATGGAAGAAGATACTGTATCAGTTCTTCCCTCCAAATAATAGAACTGGAAACTGACTTAGAGCGAATTTATAGAAATCACTAGAGTTTGAGGAGGTTTGGGGCCGGTGTCACCGCCGTATTGGTCCACTGACAGGGACAATACGATTATGAATGTAGACTATGGTCGGTGCGTTTTTCACTTATTTCACACAAAGATAGGTTTTAACTAAATCTGAAAATGCTCGTGAAGCTATGACTGTGAAATTTCATACACGTTATCGTTGGTGTATACACCCGATTCCTGCTGAGTTTCATGACTTCTTCAAATGGGACATGCTGTCTCTAAGTGTTGTCAGGTACATCATGGTTAGCATGCTAATAGGTGGTGACATCTTTGAGACGAACTCGTCGAGTTGGGTACCCATCTAACCTCATAGTTATATATAGACAGTGATGTAGAGAGATGAACGGGTTGCAAAGAGAGAGAGAGATAGAGAGATAGAAACAAACATCGAAACAGAGACAGAGAAAGAGAAAGAGAAAGATAGATTTAGATAAACTTTCTCCCATTTCTTATTTCTCTCCTTCTCCGTTCTCTTCTTTTTATTCGCTGTCCAATCTACTTCTTCACTCCTCTAGCCTCAATGTTCAACTCTCCCGTTCTCCAAACACGCATGTCTGGAGCCGCTTACAGCACGGTCGACTTGAGTCGTCCGATGTGTCGCCTATGTAGAGTGGAGGAGGGCCATTGACCGATATTCCTTCTCATAATACCGTGTCCCTCTCGCTCGCCCTCGATCCCCGTATCACGGCCTGCTCCGTAAGGCATGGACACAACGACTCGCCATATTTAAATATCATTCCCATTCCGCTTGATTGAGATGAATCGAGTCTGCACGGGATATTTTCGTCCGTTTATTTATTATTCCGCATTGCTCCTCTTGCTCTTGCTCTCTCTCTCTCTCTCTCTCTCTCTCTCTCTCTCTCTCTCTTTCTCTCTCAAATGTCGCTCTGTCCCGACCCAAAATCCTCTCTCTCCGTGTCTCTCTCTCTGTCTCTCTCTGTCTCTCTGTCGCTCTGTCTCTCTGTCTCTCTCTCTCTCTCTCTCTCTCTCTCTCCCTCTCTCTCTCTGTATGCATTGTCTCTTTTTGCTCTTGCTCTTCATATTACACCCATCTTGAAATGTATATCTGATATATCTGACTGTCATATCTCTTCTTAGTTCGTATATGTCTCTGTCTGTTTGTTTATTATTTTGTCTATCTCTTTGTTATTATTCCTCTAACTGTCGGCCCACTTCCTGCCTCATGTCATCAACGTTCCTGTCACCCATTTATCATGTCCTCCTCGTCCAACTCTTCTCCTTCTTGCTTCCATCCCATTCACATATCTTTATAATCTCCCCCACCTCTCTCTCTCTCTCTCTCTCTCTCTCTCTCTCTCTCTCTCTCTCCGTACGACAGTGGTAAATGCTTGTCGAATGCCCCCTGGTCGTTATTGGTTAAAGTAGGTTCATAATGTCATACCCCCTCACGGATTACATTACATTCATGCATACAGCTTTGTATTCTAAATCAACTATTCAAACAATCAGACTTTAAAAGCAGTTTTACGACTTCGAAACAAAATAAGTAGGCTACTTCATAAATGTGGACCCGTTTGAAAATCAGTTTTTGCTGAAAGGCCATCCACCTTATAATATGTAAATAACAGGAATGGTTGGCTAAAGCATCGTGTAGTAGGGAAGTAATTCGAGTTGATTGTTATTCTAGTGGGTGTACGTTAGTTGTATATAGACCAAAGAAACAGGAACGGCAAAGTAGTATAGCGTATGTCTGCCTGGCGCCAACTGAATATAAATGGTCGATTGTTCAAATTGGACCCACTTCTGTCTATCGAGAACACGTGCATAAAACTTCCATCAGAGAGTGGAAACGTGCTCCTCCTAAAGCTCGTACTCGGGAAGTGTTTCCAGATCGCATCCAACATTTAGGACTCGGTCAAGGCCCAACACGAAAGCAGGTGCCTTGTTACCGGCCATTCCCCTGATCAAGACGAAGCCAGGAGAGGAGAGGAGAGAAATAAAACAATCTTCTTCCTCTCGGCACAAATAACTTCTCCGAAGGGCACACGCGCGCTCTGAATAAGTTATGGTATCGTGTGAAACATTAACTCTAGTCATCGAATATTCCATAAGTTCTGATTTCCCTGATGGTTTTTCTATTCATATATCAGGCTTTTGTCACTTCGTATCAGCTTCTACCCACTCTTTGCTCTTCTATAATTCATATTCTAATGGTTTCGTGGTCGTCGGGTAAATGTGTGTATGTGTGTGCTTGTGTGCTTGTTTTTTGTTTGTTTGTTTTTTGCTGGGAAGGGTATTGGCAAATGACGGTAAAAGATGATATTTTCATCATTCAATCTAACGACGCAATTCAACAACTGCAGTTTCGAATGTACAAGTTTTTCTTTGTCAAGCTCACCTGTGTCAGGCTACATGGTCTATATCATTAACTATGACTCCGATGTTTCTTTTTTCACTACCTTTATTCTTAATTCTTAATTCTCTCTCTCTCTGTCTGTCTGTCTGCCTGTCTTTCTCTCTCTGCAATTTACGTCTCTCTCCCTTTATTCTCTCTGCCTCAGTCAATGCTCTCTCTCTCTCTCTCTCTCTGTCTTTCTCTCTCTTTCAATCCTACAACCACCATGACCTGGCCTCTCTATATTTCTTCATCATGTTTCTAGTTGTCTTTCTATCTCTATTGTTTTCACTTTTACCCCCTTCCTTGCCCATTTATTTTCTTCCTCATTCTCTATCTAAATTGCTATGCTTGTAATCTTCATTTTCGTTGCTTTGTTAGTCGTCCACTACTTCATCGTCACCAAATTTAAATGTATCTCCTTCTGTCTATCAGATTCGCTTCTTTATTTTACACCAACTAGTCGTGATTAACACACCACCATATCTTATTTAACCAGCTTTACAATTTCTTGAAAATATCGGAAACCAAGTTATTCTTCCCTTTATCCAATCAGGTCGAGCGGGCAATTAGGATTTGCTGAATGACAGAGAACAGCACAAACCCTAAAGTGTCGACCACCACCTTACGTGATAGCAACACTGCGCATTTTCTCGAAAGACGTTAATATTTCTTTACGCTATGTTATACATTACCAGACATTCTGCTCTATTGGAGTTTGATGGATCTATGGTGCAAAACTTGATAGTGACACACAAAACTGGGGGGAAAAGATGCGTGTATGTGTGTGTGTGTGTGTTTGTGTGTGTGTGTGAGTATGTGTGTTTGTGTGTATGTGTGTGTGGGTGGATGTGCGTGAGTGTGTATGTATATGTGATTATGTATGCGTGTCTGAGTGTGCACGTGTTTGTGTGAAACAGGGAGAGAAATAGACGGGTGAGGAGGAAGGAAAATATATATTTCTCTTGAAAAAGTGGGAGCAGTTTTGATCATAGTATTCACTTCGTGCCGATGAGGAGCCGCACCATATTACGAACCAAAGGCCATCAGAGAATCTGCCTTATAATGCAATCAAGGTCTGCTAGGGTGAGCGAAACGGGTCGTGTTAAATTATGAAAGACTAGTGTGAAGTTATGCCCCGCGCTCGCAGGCGCCACTTGCACGTCACAATGTACACAGACGTGGCACTGAGTGTGGTATGGACATTAGGCATGTTAGGATTGAGCCGAGTACAACAACATATGATATGGAACCAGTACTGCTAACGAAGGAATGCTGTATACTGGTATTTTCGCTGATTCATCGTTTTTAATTTCTACATTGCTCTTCATCAAGTATACCACGATATGCTAGAAAAGGAACGCAGTTGGCTATATTTGTTTTCCTTTTCAAGAGCAATAAGAAAAAATTATTATAGATCAAGTCATCAAGTTGCACGTGAATACAGACGTTTTGGGCTAATGGGGCAAAACATGGAGTAAAATCATTTATCACTGTAAATAATTAGATATCACTGATCATTTCACACATTAGCTGTGTACATACGGCTGTCGGGACCTGTATTTGAAATATTTGAAACCCGCATGGCATGGACACGTTAATGGATATTGATGTGTTTGCCAAATTTACAAAGTAAATGATTCCTCAATGTGCCTCATGAATACATAGATCATCGAATGTGATTTAAGATATAAGAGCGATAGATAAAGGGTAAGGACGGAATGATGGTAGAGCGAAACAGGATGGGAGAAAAGAAAGAAGAAGACTGGGAAGACCACAGAGTCTTAGAATAGAGAACAAGACGTAAGAGGGGAACTTAAGAAGGAGTTGAGAAAGAGATAAGAGATGGAGAAAGATGGAGAGGGCGATAAGGACATGAAAGAGGAGGGAGATAGAGAAACACCAACAGACAACAGACACTTCCACAGACAGACAAACAGACATCTATACAGACAGACACACAGACACCTACATAGACAGGTGGTTGGAACAGAAGTAACAAAAGGGAGAAGCGAAATAAACTCAAGGAGTATCGGCATCTGCGCATAATATATGTCACACCCTCTTTCTGAAGAAAAGCCCATCGCTCTTCATCTTGGAGATCACATGTTTATGGGGCTCGGCTCTTGGCAGTCTCAAGGACGTGCAACTGTGAAAATAGCATTGGAATCATTATTGAATTATCATAATCCGTTTATCACATTAAGAACTCCCGTAGCCTCCTCCAACTCCGCCGCTGATTATTGAATGTGGAACAAACCCTTCTTGGAATTGTGCACCCGTATAATACCTCATAATAGACATGCACATACACTATTTATCATGTTATAGACTGTAGACAGGATGATGCGTGGTGAAGTGGTATATTGAAAGTAATGGTCTAGAGGTTAGGTTTATTGACTTTAAGCAGGACGGTAGGGGTTCGATAGCGGTAACAAGACATGCTATTAATCCATTCCTGTTCTTTGCACACAGGAGGGACCGATGTTGATCCGCCAGGGTCCAATGGAAACTTCGTGATAGCTACGGTGAAGAAACCGCTTTCTAGACATAAGAATCAATTATTTTGTCTAACTTCAACAAGAGACAAGACGTGTATTCTTGCTTTACATTATACTACATCATTACAATATAAGACTTAGGTTTGTGTGGCAGATTACATATAGCTGCCACAAATGGATGTAAGATGATTTCAGCTGAAACCACGTAATCCCCGTAGTGAACATTCATCATGTTCGTATCGCGCTTAACCTAACTTATGGTGTGACGTCATAGGTACTTTGATGGTGACGAACATGGATATATTTTTTCGCCTTCTCTTGAGAGATTCATCTTTGAAGTGATATAAAATGACCTTTTCCGGCACTCTCCAAACGTGTGATGTTAGCATTCCAACCATTTCGATGGATTTATATTTCATTTTTGCTTTGAGGATTTTCCTTTCGTGCAAGATGATGGAACGGCATATGAATTGAATTGTAACTGTAAATATGGTGTGCAAGTTCTGCAGTCTGAATGATAATTCATTGTATTATATGAATATTAATTGATGAAAAAAGTACCTAACCCTACATAGTAATGAAAGTAATTATATTCACATTATCATTTCAAATTCTGCATATAATGTATTTTAACGGCGTGTTTATAATTTTTCTTTTAGTTTACAACTACCAGCTCCCACAACCTTGCAATTAATAAAATGCTTTATTTCGGATCAAACCATTTTAAATTGGGGATGGAGGGGAGGGGGTTCTATCATACCTAATACGAAGTAAAATGTATGCTACACTCTAAGAAAAAAAAATTGTCTCAACACCATTTTTGTCACAATAGAAGCACCATTTTTGGTGCTTACGAGCACCATTTTGACGTAAGAAAGGTTCAGATCAGCATTATATTGTTTAAAACGGTGCTGACAAGAACGTTTTCTGTGTCAAAATGGTGCTCATGCGCACCAAAAATCGTGACAAAAATGGTACTGAAACGAACTTTTCTTCGAGTGTAGCACACGCAAGGTACTCCCAGTATTACCTCAGATCACTATTCTTAGCTGGATATGTTTTATGAAAATAATCATGGTAATGTAACACGTAACCAGAATGTCTTTACCTTCCATTAATATCATCAGCCTCAACAACATTGAATTAAATGCTTTGCCGTCGTCTCAGTCAAACCGTTTCAGACGGGAGATTGCATATCTCACAAAGTAAAATATATGCCAGCTCACGTAGGATAATAACGGTAGCACCATAGAGAACTGGTTCCGGCGGCATGTTGTTTACTAATCCGTATTCCACGGCACGTTCCGTACAGAAACGACGCTCGTTGTCTCTTCCGTGTCCGCACTTATGATATCCAGATGTGAAATCCACCTTTCCAAAATATCGCGTGAAAATCCGTCTTCTTCTTCCGCACGCTTTCTCTTCTCTCTGTCTGTCTGTCTGTCTGTCTGGCTCTCTCTCTCTCTCTCACACACACACATACACCCACACACACACACACATGCAAACACACTTCACCCCCACCCTCTCTCCCTCTCTTTCTTTCTATATATATATAAATATATATATATATATATATATATATATATATATATATATATTTATATATAATCTCTCTGTCTCTCCCTCTCTCTCTCTCTCTCTCTCTCTCTCTCTCTCTCTCTCTCTCTCGTTTCACTTGTCGGTTAGAACTTTTGCTCTATTTCGCGCAGCCGAAACCCGATCCGACTGATCCTTCCTCGTGGCTTGATAATGGTTTGAGATGACACGTGGGTTACGCAGTCGGCTGGTGTCCGGTGACAGAGACAAAGTAGTCTTCTAATGGTGGTCAGAGTGGGTGGTATGGGAACACAACGAGAGCTGCGGCGGCTGACGGAAAACGTCACCGGCACACGATCTATCCGCGCACCACCAAAATAGTCCACATATTATGTTCACATCGTGCTTGCTTCAATTTGATTTTTGCTAGAAGGGAGATACTGTTTACACATACTCAAGTTTAAGTTTACTCACGTTTAAAAGGAAATATCCTCTGAAATGAGAAGTCTTCGTAATTGGTGTTTGGGCGGGGGTGCTGTGCGTGTCTACAATGCAAGATCGTCACTCTTAACCGTATATGTACCAGACAAACTTATTTTCTATAGGATTTGTGTGTAAACACACACGTGGGACAGACAGATTTAACGGCTTTTGATTTTGGGTTGAGTTGGGAGCATCTGGTTATAGTGAACCGCAAACATAACGATCCCAACTTAGCCAGGCTGCGATCATCCACGGGTTTTTTCTCTGGTGGTGTCATTATTATGCTCACTATATCCTCTTACTGCTTTACTTCTCCCTTCTATGCAATTACTTTCCAAACGCACAACGCTGCCTCGGTAAACTGTCTTTCACTTTGAACAACGTAATTTGTTTTCAGCCCCATCTCTCTAAAGAGAGTATTTTGAAAAGAATAAAAGATGACATCTAATTACTTGATTTTTAGTGATTTCAGATAATCTGCGCTGTTCTAATTTTCACTGCTTGTCTCTGAGATGTGTGTGTGTGTGTTACTTGAGAAAAGGGCATATGTGGCACTCCAAGGGTTAATATCTCCAAGGTACGTGCAATGCGACTGTAAGATCTGATAGTGTGCATAGGTTTATTGATGGATTGAGTACGAGTCCCTGTAACAATGAGAAACATTTCAATCAGGCGTCTTTCCCTTAAAAACTAACTCAAGATGGGAACCCATTGATTAAATTCCCGCACATAGGCAGCCCCTCGATCTATTTTTCCTTTATCTTTTGGCAACCACTACGACATTTTAATTTCCTAAATGGGATAGAGCGCTGGGCACTATTATTACCCGTCTGGGGCTAAATATAATCCAGACCACTGAAAGGTTAGTCGGCCACCCTCCCATCCATTTCGTTCAGCTAACTTCACATCCACCGAAGATCGGGAGTTTGTGCCAACCAAATAGACATACGCACATACAGACACTAATGCGAGCATGATAATTCCAAAAACAAATACGCCAACACACGCATACTACACACACATGCATTATAAAGTCTCATGGAAACACATACAATGCTATAGACATTCGCAGCCAGTCCATTCTTACGATATGCAGTGTTCCGTAATCTCCTATACATTTATATTTACCCATTCACACAACACATACATGTACACAATCATATACATGTAAATACAGTCACACACTCGCCACACACCCACACATAACCGACCTCCACCCTCAATCGAAGGTGCACACGACTGCGCACCGAAAATTGTGAATCACACACAACCACGCGAAAAAAAAAATGTAAAAAAGCTGAACCTATGTTTAGGACTAACAATGTTCATACTAATCACAATGCACAATATTAAAGTACATTTCCAAATTAAGCTGTGCAGTGATTCGTACCGTGTAAGCTCAGAACACTCTTTATGCCTTATATACGTGTTTCGCCACGACATTCTTGAAGTCAACGACTAGACACTAAACACTGGCTTGTGCCTGCTCAACACGTTTCATGACCCAGTTAAGGTCATTGTGAGCTAATTTAGGGACCTATTTTCTCTTTTTATCACAACCATGGAAACGCTTACAGCTGGTAACGTTTACCCGATGCAGCTCGCCCACCTAAATAATATCAAGTATTCGGTGGGATGTGCGAGAAATCACAGACCACGTAGCTGGGGGCGGTGTGTTCCATTTCAGGGCTTGAAGACAGCAGTTCCAAGGTGCATTCACACTGCGGCTTGTCGTCGTACCATACGCATTTGCGAAGTTCACACACACACACACACACACACACACACGCACACGCACACACACACACACACACACACACACACACACACACACACACACGCACGCACACACACACACACACACACACACACACACACGTACGCACACACACATACAAACACCCACACACGTATTCGTTTTCAACGGCTAGCCAAATACACGTATTCGCACACACAGAGAAAAGATTGCAGCTACCAATAATCATGTTATTGACACCAATCCCGTTAATGAATGAGTGAATGAATAAATGGATGGATGAATGGATGAGCTAAATTCATTTTCCATAATAATCAGGTGGAGTTGTAGGCCTACCTTTCATGAGCATTACTTAGTGTGGATGAACATTGCAAGTGATCAGTGAAGGTATGTGTGCATGCATGGTTGTGTGCATGTATATGATATGAAACCTTGTATGTTATGTGAGAGACTTGCCGTGTTTGTGTGTGCGATTATGAGAGTTTAATGTACATGTGTGTAAAGTGTGTAGAGTATGTATGTCTTCGCGTACGTGTAATCCCACTAGATTGAGATGGTGAGCAAATGTGCACTGCAGCTCATCTACCATGTCTTGTGTGTCAAGTCCCATGGTCAGGTGGAAACACCAACAGCAGCCTTAAGTGAAGTTGTGATGTAAGGGTCACATACATTGTGTTATGTAGAACAGATTGAAGTCAATGTGACTTTGCACCGGAGAGAGAGAGAGAGTACGTGTGGCACATTAAGGGTAATAATGTTTCCTCATATCCTGCGTACCAACCTGCCGAACGTTGTTGAAAGGAGTGGCAATGAGAACGCACCTATTGTGTAGCATGTTTAAGGTAAGAAGCGGTTTCCCACTGCCGGTTGTACTTTATTCCGTTCCTTCCTCACCACAGCAAGACGATGACGACGTCGATTCTTGAATGATTAGCTGCTCAAACGTTCCGCCTGGGTGCAGAACGCGGTTGAAAGGCGGAAAAGATTGTCATTACGGTGAGTGGTTGCAGCACATCGTCGCAATGTGAACACGTCTTTTAGTTAGCCTCCTTGAAGCGGGGAGTGCGTGGCGTCAACTCGAGTAAGCTGTTATCTACCTGGGTCATTGCGTGACGGGCGAATCTGGGACAGAGTGCGTGATGTGATCAATCCGTGCGGTGGCGACTTACGACGGCGATGCGGAAATATAACGCCGGGTTTGGCTCTTGTTTCCAAAAGCGTATCGTATAAAATACGATGGTCTGGTGGGATTACGGAAAGAGAGGAATATAACCGAGAGAAAGAGAGAGACAGAATAAGAGAAATGTATTTGGTTGGGGAAAGAGACACATGTGCGCAGCGAGAGAGAGGACAGACAGGCAAATGCCAAGTGATGCGTCCATAATCGAATAAAAAAAATGTTGTAGACGCCAGTTACGCTTTAAAGTGGCGGTACACAATCATAACCTCATTTTAAAATGTATGTTTTCCATAATATTGATCTGTTTTATCAATCACACATATCACTTCACAATGGTAGCGAGGAATGGGGAAAACGAGAGGAAAACCTGGCGAAAGACGACTGGAAATAAACACAATATAGGAATTATGATTATGAATGTATGTGTGCGTGTGTGTATGTGTGTACGTGCGTGTATGTGTGTGTGTGCGTGCGTGTGTGTGTGTGTGTGTGTGGTGCGTGTGTGTGGTGCGTGTGTGTGTGCAGTGCGTGTCGTGCGTGTGTGATGAAGACGAGGAGAGACACTGAATAATGTCTGCTGAAAGCAGGAAACAGTGAAAGATGGCGGGTGAGCAGAATGAGATAAGACTTGTAGAAACTCTTTCTGCCCAGCCTTGCCGCATTACAAGGAAGGTTCAGACAGGCATGGAATGATGTGGGGAGATGTCACTGAGATCGATCATGCGATCTGGAGCATCCAACATCTCAGGTCAGGCGTTGGAATCGTTCCGCCTCTTTACCCCAGTTTCACTTGATTTTCCCCAGTTGGTAAACTTTAACGAACCGGAAACGCCATATTCTGCTTGTATGTTCTCGTTCATCCATGCGTTTTCCATTGTTTTATCTGTTCCCTCAATCTGGTAAAAAAAAAAGAAAAAGGAAACGAACCAAAAAATCCCAAAGCACCTCGGCCACGTCAATTTTCTATTTCATACTTGTATTTCCACAGAATTCTCCTTTTCTGTAATCGGTCAAGATTGTTTCCTTAGAAACTAGGTAGGAGTCAAATGTCTCGCAAGTGTTTCTTTCAGGAAAAGGCTTGGAGGTTTAACCTGCTTAGCTCAGCCACTGACAGGCATACTGCAAATCAAGGTGCAAGCGGCTGACACGCAGGTTCTTCTCCATGTTATTATTCAGCTGAGCGGGTAGGCTGTGTAATCCATCCCGTGTGCTGCTTGGCTTGACACCGTTGCAATCCCTCTGACAAGCTACCCCGCTACAGTTACACTTTAATTTGTTTACCCTTCCACGGGGCCTACTACGCACATCGCGCAGCTTTCCCCAGATTGCTCCTTCTCCGCTACCGCCAAAATACAAGAACATGAAGAAGCCTTCCTCACCTCTTCCCTGCACTGCTCCAAGCTGGATGACTGTAATCTAAGGCCTAATCATGTCTCGGGTGTTCCATAGGTAATGACTATGGTAAACACCCCTCCACATTCGGCCCGGACTCATTAAACGGCCGAATCCCCCTCGCTGCGGGCACGTGTGACCGAAAATATACAAAGCGAGATTGATTTTATGTTCTCAGGTTCCACGCGTGGAGAGCTCTTGTGTGAGCAGGTAGCTGCAGACGGGTGTGGACTCGATTCCGCGTTCACATTAGGTCCTCAGCCTCCTGTGATTTCTAGCCACAGAGCTGCAATCGAATCGTCTTGTGGTGAGGACGCTATACTATTACTAGGATAGAGATCACATAACACACGTACAATGTCCTCACTGAGATTCGAATCACGGACATGCGTGTAGTGCACGCAAAAGTTTTCAATCCGATAGGAGATGAAAGGCTAATCATATTCAGATATTATGTGGCTCCATAAGGTTTTAGTTCCAATTCAAGATTTTTCACGGACTAGGATACAAGAAAATCAATTTTGATTGTAGCATCAATCATGCAATATCTCCCCTTCTAAATCTCTTCCAACAGTCAAATTTTAAGTGGATGCACATTTCACTCAAAATACTCGATGAGCAAGTTGCAACCGGTGCTGTAAAATACAAACAAGTTTGAGACGAGATAACTGGTAGAAGCTGTAAGATCAATATAATTATATGAACGCGATATCACCTCATGGACGTGTGCAATTAAGTTATCTCTCCCCTTTCTCTCTTTCCCACTCTCTCGTTGTCTTCCTGTTCTCATACACACGCACACCACACACCAAGCCTTTCCCCCTATGTCTGGCTAGCAAACAGCCTGTTTTAATATGGACTGGTTTCAATTTCCACTAGACTAAATGTTCCATGATATACCTTCTCCTACAAGGAAAGTCTGCAAAAGTTCACACCAAAGTTCACCTCTGCACTTTGTGTGGAGGGGCTCGACTGTTTGTTTCTCCCTGTGATGTAATGTGCACCCTGCTCTCACCCATGAGACCAGGCAACCAAAGAAATGCGAATGCTTTAAGGAAACTCCAAAGGAAGTATAGAAAAATGTTTTGGTTATTAAAAACTGCAAGGAGTCGAGATTGGACGGCACATGAACACACAACCCGGGCGAATCTTCGCCACATTCATCGTCTTTTCCACTCTGGATTTAGGCCATTTTTATTATATAGCTTTATATCTAACCAACAAAATTAATATACCTTCTCCCGAGTTGTATTAATGTGTGACACCTTAGGAACATTGACACATTTGAAAATATATTTTTTCTTAATAAGATTGGTAAAAATGACGAAAGAACATATACCCTAAATAAACCGATTTTCTTTTATTTACCATGACAAATATCAATGGTCCTCTATTCTAACTGGAATCGCGGGCTGATAAATTGCCGGCAATCAGTTTCTGAAATGACCTGCCGATAGGATTGACGGACTCAAGAAACCGTTACATTTAAGTCACGGAGACCGTTTATTGTCAATTATACATCAACCTGTCCCATAACATTTTTATGCACGCCTCCAAGCCTCCCGCAACGCTTTAGACTCAAATTAACGCGGATAACGTGGGTCTTTCGCCATCCATCAACATGGCAGCAGCGTCATATAATAACAGTAATCCCCGTTTGCTTTAGGATGTCTTTCTGCAGTTTGATAGGAGTGTTATTTGAGGTAGAAGTTGTTGAACACGACACCTCTGTCGCTGTGCGCACTGTAGTAACGCTGAACAACGTGGAGGAGGAAGGGGGAGGCACGCATGCGTCTTGACTGGAACAAAATCAGGCGGCTGTGCATCGATTCGAAAGGTGTCATGGAGCCGAAGTCATGGTTGGCGGAACGGACGAATGTATCCGTAAGATTCCTCGTCACAGAGTAATTGCATCCTCTTGTCGCAGCAGGTGTTAGCAGGTAGGGACGATGACGGGGGACTGTCATAGATTAATCGGTTCTGGGGCCATAGAGAGGCACGAGCTCGCCCTCACGGAGTTGCGAGTATTAGTACGGTCTGGTCAAACCCCTTAGAATCCTTTCCATTATCATCAGAACGTAATGAGCGAGTTGACGAGGAGGAAAGAGAAGTTAAGAAGTAAGCGAATATGGAATAAGAGGCAAAGAACAAACTCAAGTCCTCTTCGTGTGTTATAAATTCTCTCCCGACAATGCTTGCAATCCTTCACGTTCAGAAGTTTCCTTCTAGCTTGTAGAGTGTGATGTGTTATAAGTGATCATATGTGTCAATTTATACATTCTTAACATTATCAGGACAACATTACCAGGACTCGGCACTCAAAGTTACTACCGGTTTGCACTGATGCTAATAAGAATTTCGTTAAGGAAATCAAGCAGTGACGAGTAGATATTGGAGTGAGGACAGATATTTCAGAGCTGTTTACGTTTCAATTGGATTTCTGTGACATTTAGTGACTATTGTAACTACAGTTAGCATTAACATGACTCTTTAAGCATCGATTCCGGTTACATGCCCTCATGCAATATGATCACGCTACATCGATCGAATGTAATCATTATTTTCGCGCTGGTGATATTTTGCGTCTAAAAGATTGTTTTCAGTAGCGGAAACCATTCATTGAGTCACAATTAGAACTGATGTTACTCTGTTTAAGTTTGAACCTGACTTTTGTCTTACAAATTGACGTGACACCGCGGTACAATAAAAGTTAATTCTTATTTTGTTTATAGAGAATACTGGGGGAAAGCGTGTCATGAATGCAGCTACAGAAGGAATAAAGAATAACCGTTCATTTTTCACACGATTTAGATGAAATGCAAAGGTGCATTTGTACGTTTAAAAATGAGATCTGAATGGGTCATCCACTGTTCAGTATCTCAGATAAGGCCCGCAACAGCACACATCCCGTCTTTCTGCAACGCAGTGATGCGTTCAAGTGAGATGTGCGCTGCTGGTCGGTACAGTACGGTAAATGAAATTAGACTATGCTCGCTACGAACGGGGCTTTTAAAATGTAAACACGGACGTATTGTATTTTTTTCTAAAAAGTTATGTGATGCTGTGCTGTGAAATGTAAACCTTAATGTAAATTACTGATCCAAGCTGAGCTTCATATCTATTATAAACATGATAAAAGGGCTGTTCTACCTTTAATGATAAGTTCTAGTTTTGAAGATGGGGAATACGGCCATCTGCTCCGTGCCTCTCACTCCAGACGCCATGGCCTTATTGCAGCACGTCAAGAGGAAAACTAGGAACGGTCACGTGATCGGAACAGATCGGAGAAAAGCATTTGCAGCATGACTGGCGTGTGATGTGGCATGCATTCATGAGCAATAAATTTTGAGTGTATAATGAGAATGGTCTGTCAAAAATATTGCGAATTGCTAACTACTTGTTCTTCGTGCTTTTTTAGGGCTGCACGTCATGTGAAATGAAAAGTTCAGCGTACTGTCGTATCGAAGCAAGAGCAGTAAATATTTCAGACGCTGTGTTTAATGGGAAGCGAGACGGGTGCAGTCTAAAGCTGTGAACAACTACTTGCCCATATTTTACTTCTGGCGAGTTCCCTATACTTAAATCAAAATAACAAATGGGGGTTATTGTCATGGTAATCGATTTTGGCAACGCCCTGTCAGTCACTGATAGACAAGTCAACAAGCAAGGAGACCACCTCCCACCTTTGATATTCCACTGTGCTTGTGCAGCATTCACCTTTATTTGTTGCTCGGCCTAAAATAGCGCGCTTCCTGCGTCTTCAAACACGTCCCCGTTCGGTTCTTCCTCTACCATATAGACTTGATTGTCGAGGACTCCTTCATATCTCATCATATACACGTATGCAGATTTCTTTGGATTTCCGAACCTGCAAAATCTAACGGAAATTATGATCCGTTCGACTCCAGATGGTATTCCAGCATGCGTTACATAAATGGGTTACTTGAAAACCCCTTGTGTGTCAAATAATCGGCTGCTTGGTGGGAATTCTAGTTTTATTCGTGAAAAAACGTATCGCTGGCGTATTGCGATGTAATGGACCAGGCGATTGAAGACGCCTTTGTAGAAGAAGATAGCCGTGCATATCAATTAGCTTCGCGATACCTGAATCATCAATTAGGCCTCGCAACTAATGGAGTCACCAAGTGACATTTTCAGGAAATCGAAGTGAGGAGGAGTAATGGTGATGATGCATTGTCAGAGATGCATTAGGTGAATTGTCTCATTAGCAGAAGGTCTGAAAGGATGGTCCTTCAAGGACGTTATAAGCCTTCCAGAAGGTTGAGTTGTTCTCAGAAAACAAAAATATCACAGAAGTCAAATCAGCGTCACCCCCTCCCCCCCCCCCCCGCCTTTCTCTCTGTCCTACCATCCTATTTTCTACCCCTTTCTTTATGTCCGCCTGTTTCCCTTTTCCTTTCACCATTTTCCCCCTTTTGTTGCATAAATGAACGCGCCACACACGCGTGCAGAAGAGCAATCCTCAGCACTGTATATACCTATACAAGATATTTTACATATCCTGTTTCATGATTTCAAGTAGTATTTTTATTCAAAAAATATAATGTAAATACATGTACATTGAGTCATACCATTAGTTCAGGATCGGGAGTTCAGTATTTGTTATCTGTTGTTTGTAACTCGTATTAAAAAATATACGTGGTGTTAAAACATTAATGATTCACAATGGTGCATGGTGTTACTTCGGATACTTCTGAACCAAACTAAATACCTCGTAATGAAATTGTGTTTATTACAAGCGAACCCTTTAAATAGTATACATGTTTAGAGAGTTGGAAAGCAAAATGTGTTGTTGATTTGAGTTGATCTGTTCCACTTTTCTTGAGTGATGATGCTCTCGTTTAAGAAATTTCAGTTTCACCTATCGGCAGGTCGCATATAAAATGACACAAAGAATACATTTCTATTTTGAAAGAGTTTTGTACGTGCGAGTTTTTTTTTAACAAATTACCAACATGCCTGGAGATGTATGTACTCCCGGATGTCTGACTTTCATGTTGTATTCACATGATACGAGGGAGAAAGGTGTCACAGGACTACTGTGAACTATTCAGGCATTCATGTACTTTCATGCCTGGATTAATTAGATTGTACTGAGATTGATTCGTGTAATTAAAGCCATGGCGCCTCAAGCAGTAGAGATCTGTAACTTTGTTTTCTTCTTCTTTATATTTCCCCTTCAGGTCAATCAATGTCTTCAGCGGATGATTGGCGAACCTGCAGAATTAGTGTCCAAGATCGAGAGCTCCTCGCAAATCCAGCAAGCAGGGAAAATGAGTTGTGGCACCCAGGAACGATAGCTGCCAAATGTTATATCATTGCGATTGGAATCTTTAAACCACGTGGAGGAGAATTGTAACAACCAAGCAACATGGTCGGATGAGTGCACCGTAAAGCGCGTTTATTATTATGTAGCCATCCGAGAGTAAGTGACCACCAGGGTGACCACTGTTCATCGATTGAGACGGCCACACTGCCTGGCTAGAATACCGACATGAGAATGAGTTTCGACGTTCGCTGGTGGGTACGGCGATATGTGCTCCTGTTGATTTTCCTTGCATTGCTAGCGAGGATAACCGTGGCGCGACTGTCCAGGGTATTCCCGTGCCCTGAAGTGTGTTTGTGTGATATCGTCACTCAGCGAGTAGACTGCGCAGGCGCGGGGCTGGCTATACTCCCGCCGATCCTACCTCCAAGCACGCGGATCCTGCTGTTTCAAGAGAACAGACTCGACGACCGTCTAACAGTCTCCATCTTCAACATTTCTGCCTTAACCCGGCTTCGGCAGCTGTCCTTGGCGAACAACTCGCTCTTAGAAATTGGAAATGCGGTCTTCGCTAGACAGGATCGACTCATTAAATTAGACCTCACTGCAAACCACTTACAGAGCGTTCCAACGAAGGTTCGCGAGATGCGATTACTTAAACACCTTTATCTCGGAGACAACCACATCTCGTATATCAACAACACAGACTTGCCGCCTAATTCTGTCTTACAACAGTTATTTTTGGATAATAATGAAATTAATGTGCTTCAACGCGGTGCCTTCGCCAGTCAGAAAGAACTTCAAGCTTTGTATCTCGGAGGAAATATTATCAGCAATATATCAGTGGGACTCTTCTCAAGACTACCCGCGCTCTTACAACTCGATTTATCATTCAACAGACTCGGCGCAGATTTGAACTTACAGAACGAGTTACTCGGCGATGACATTCCTACCCCTAGAACAGTTGAAGTAAACGCGGGCCTTGAGACTGGCATTAGACCTCCTCTGAACTTCAGCGAGTGGTTTGCTCCCCACGGCGCCCCTTCCCTCCAAACCCTGTACCTCGAGGGGAACATCATCAAGACCATTGCCCACGATGCCTTTGTCCATTTTCCTGCCCTCTCTTTTCTCAACCTTGCTCACAACGAACTGACATTTTTGCCTCCTCATGTCTTCGACAACACGACGATGCTTCGGCAGTTAGACTTGAGCTGGAACAACTTGACCACCTTACCTGCCGAATTATTTGGGAAGACCACTTACTTTGAAGAGCTAGATCTTAGCCGAAATATGATCTACGAATTACCTGAAACAATATTCTACGGTGCTGAAAAGAGTCTCGTGAAACTGGATTTAGGTGGGAATTATTTAGAGAGCATGACTTTCCTGGGAAAAAATCTTCGTCACCTTGCAGAATTGGATCTCTCCGCAAACTCCCTGGTTGAAACAGGTAGTGTGGGCTTCACAACTCTGTTTAGCATTGAGGTCCTCTGGCTCCAGGACAACATGCTGAGTGACTTCCCGAATGTTAGGAACCTCACTCGCCTCCGAGAAATATACTTGTCAAACAATTTCATCAGTCACATTCCACATGACGCTTTCGACGGCGATGTATCAGTCGAACTGATTTCGATCGAGTATAACCAGATCGTGACCATCCAACCGGAGCCGTTCACGGGACTCATGTTTCTGCACACCTTGGAAGCGGCCGGGAATCCCATCAATTGTGACTGCACCGTGAAGTGGATGGATGCCTTCACCTATGAGATGAGTTATGAGAGCGAGAGTGTAAACCTGGATGCCGCGTATGAGATGGGAGTGGGCGGGAGTACGTTCAATGCCATGGAGGTGTGGGTGGCGCCTCTGAAGGTAGCGGTCAGTTGCAACAAACCCAACATCGTGACCGATCACACCATCGACGACGCGCTGTACGGGTACCCAGCTGATCTGATTTGCACTCACGATGGCAACCCGCGTAGCATCATAATCCTCATCGTCACGTGGCTATTGATCATCATCGTGTTCTTGGTCTTATTCTGGGGAAGAACGTTCTGGTTGGCGCGGAAACAATTGGGTTCCTCCTTGCGTCATCGCAAGACGTTCGATTCCCCTAAAGAAGGAGACACCTGTTACGTCATTTCATCCGTCTCTAAGAAAGCAGGTAACGGACAGTACCACTTGTTACCGGACAAGAATGAAAACGAGCCGTTGGTCTTTGTACCCAACCACGAAGACGATTCCTGTAAGATTAGAACTTTTGATAGAAGCACCGAAATATTCATTGAAACCACCGTGTGACTGAAGAAACCACATGTTCCAGAAATTATGTGTTATCGTCATCCACATTCTTCATCCTGTCCTAATCCGAACGCCTTTATAATTCACACCTTGCAATCGGGAATTGCGGACGCTTATGAAATCTGAGCAATGGGACTGAACATTAGCTATTGATAAAATACACATTCTAGTATTATGAACGTAGGAATACGTAAGTGAATGACCGTAAAATGCTAGAAAAAAAAAATCACATTCTCCATTGCTTGCTCAATGAGCCGCACAAGTGCTCCCCTTTGAATATAAAAAATGAGCAGGAACAAAAAAAAAAAAAAAAAAAAAAAAACACCCGGAATATCAAGTGCGTAATAAGTATTTATTCTCATTGCAATACTTTCTTCTTGGGAACACTTGATCAGATATTCCATTGGACACTGTTTAGTCTCGCATAAACATTGCATCAGCTTTTATTAGACCATATACTTTTAAGATGTGCTTCATTATGCATTATATCTCTTTGACCTTGTTTGGCATAATACATGTATAGGAAGGGGTGCGTGGGATATCAAAATATGTTGCTTATCAGCGGGGCCCTTCTCTGTCAATGCGTACGTGTGTTCAGGGTGTTCACGTGTTGACTGTATATTAGTTTGTGTATTTAGAGGATGTGTGTTTATCTTTATAGAATGTGTTTGTTGGGTGTTTACGAGAGTGAGCATGTTATGTGTATGCTATCTTGTTTGTGTTTGATGGGTGTATGTTGAGTATGTTTATGCGCGTGTCCGTATTGAATGTATTTATGTGGCGTTTATGAGTGTGTGCAAGTTGAGTACGTGTGTGCGTGTAAGTGCATATTTTTTTTTTTTTTTTGATTGTGTTTTTTTAGTATGTGTGTGCCTGCCGGTACGTGTGCGTTGTGCGGGTGTTTATGAGTGTGCATGCCGAGTGCGTGAGTGCGCACAGTATGTCTGTGTTGGTTGTGTAATTTTTGTTGTGAACGGGTTGAGTGTGTGTGTGTGTGTGTGTGTGTGTGTGTGTGTGTGTGTGTGTGTGTGTGTGCTGAGTGCATATCGAGTGTGCATGAATGTGTGCAAGTTGAGTACGTGTGTGTTACATGTATGTGCGTGTCGTGAATCCATGTTCATGTATATGAGCGTGTGTGTGTGTTTATGTATATGTGTGTGGTGTAGTATTATGCACACTGTGTATGTGCGTGGTGTGCATGCACACTGAGTGTGCTTGTGCGTACATGTGTGTACGTAAATGTATGATTGCAGACGGGTGTGCGTGTCTGATATGATCTGTGGACAGTGTGGGCGGGGATGTGTTATGGAAGGATATGAAGCAACTTTCTTTCTTTTAACCCATGCGTGGCACCGCCGAAAATTATGTGGTCTCAGTAGTTTCGAAGTTGACAGCAGCTAAATGTCGGTGCTGCGCACGGGACATCAAAGCATTGCAGTGATTGTGGAATGCTTTTGACATTCATGGTCACGCTTTAATATACATACAGATGTTTCAGTATGTTATGCTGAGTTGTTTCTCCTTCCTAACACATCCCTGGTGTGTGCAACACCAAGAACTTAGCACAGGAAGGGGAAAGCGATTATAAAGGAGAGAACATCCATCAAAGAACGGGACAGGGCATTCTGATAATATTTTGGCTTTTTTATATAATACATGTACCATTATGCTCAAGCCACAAGAAGTGAGTGCATGGACTGAATTATTTACGCCATGAATTGATAAACAAAATAATGAATGCAATATCACATCAGCATTGAAACCTATCAAACAGTACTTTAATGGTAGTGTTGAGATGTGTACATATATTTTACCCAAGCATTAACCGCCTTGTTTATCTAACCACATAGCATACTTGCATTTGAACAAATATATCTTTTTTGCTCACTCTGGGTTGTAGATTAGGTGGACATTTATCTGGGGCATTTTTTGCTTGAAATTATCTATTTTCACAGAAATCATAAGATACGTACGTGCTATACCTCTATTGGTTGTTCTTGAATGAATATGGTATGCCACATGTTCCATCATTTGTAAGAATAATTTTTCTCAAGCTTTTTAATGCTGTTTCTATCATCTCAAAGAGGTATTTGGGGATAGGATTTATTAGCTATCCAGATCATAAAATATCCAGCTATTTGTGTCTTCATCAGCCCAAACTGGTGGGATAATCTTGAGAAAGATAACAAAATATCTCGCCTCTTTACAAAATAACCATGTTCATCAGCCTTAGATTGCCAGGTTGGATCCGCACACCAGCGTGCAGCGGGCATGGCATGGACTGATGAAGAAACAATCACTGTTCCAAGCCTAGGGCTGGTTTCCCAATTCAGAAAATATCTTTTTCTTTTTAGCTCGTCTGATGGCTCCATTGGAAAGCAGTTACAAGTCTGACTTGCCTGCTGTGCCCTTGTTGAGAAGCATGCACAAACGAAAGTTAGACTCAGACATGGATTGTGCCTGCTAACAACCTCATGACTGCATGACTGCCCTGTCAAGTATTGTGGTGGCATCATGTAATTGACTCTCCTATCTTGATTGAATATATTACTGTTTTGCACTTTATATGCTGGTTTGTAAAGTCACTGAAATAAGAAATTTCACGACGAAATAAAAAGCTCAATATTTTACAAGTGCCACGCGTCTTGCCATGTGTTTTGCTTTCACTTTCTTGTATCAAGTCACCGTCCAAATCCAAGCTTGTTATATCAAAACTCCATAACATGTTGCATGACATTGCATGCATTCACACGATCTAAGCCAACTATCATTACAATGAACACAGTTTAGTACGATGTACTCATATTTTATGCAGTTACATGGTCTAGACGTGTTGTACTACATTTCACCATTTACAACCCATTTTTAATGTCACAAATGTTAGTAGCTACATAATTTTTTTTTTATAGCATATCGCATGTGGGGTGATAAAACTTTGCTGGCAAATATATTCAATCCAGTCAACCTTTTAAGTGCCATGCATGTATTTTGGTTTCCAGTAACACACACTAATCCCCCTTGACAAGCATATATCTGGTACAGGAAAGGGTAGGTAACAATACATTGTTCAAAAGAGCCCATCTAATGCCTTAGTAACAAACAGCACACAGATTGTGTGCCAACTTCTGCGATTCCTTGCATGTCAACAAGAGCATGGAGACCTTGCAAGCAACACAAGCTAGACAGTTCTACAACAAACCTGAACATAAAAAATATAAATTTAACTTTACGAGACCTTTTCATCTTGTATTTTTGTTTCACTAGCCATCATGCATCACATGGGGTTGTACATGTACATTCAAACAAAATATCATAAGCCAACCATCTAGAGGGGTGTGACAGATTTCTAGGATTGTCATACCAGTTGTAACATTTACAAAATAGCACTAGAGTTTGCTTCAGAGATATCTCTCGATTAAATAACAGGAAAACAGCAATGTGCATTTATTTTCACAAAGTATAAATAATAAATAAATAAACTTTAGAATATGTGACAATGAAACATCAACAAGTAGCATAGATAAAATAATGAAATAGGGTGAATATGTTTGAAATTACTGTGTTAGGAATGCAAAGGTTCATAAATATATTTTCTTTAAAAATCCAATACAATGATATAGCAGAAGTAGCTAAATATAGAAAGAGATTGTTGTGGGTCACCACTGAGCTAGTAGTCTCTTTCCAAGAGGGCTCTTCATGTCTTCCAGCGAGATCTTACCCACCAAGTTGCACATTCCTCGGTATTTGGTGGCCGTTGGTGCTGAATTGTCCCTCTACAAACAAGAAACAAAAACAATTGTTTTCTCTGTTTTACAAGGCAGCTTTTTATGTTTTAAATAAATAGCCCACTCTTATATTGCAATTATATTACCCATTATCAGCTTGTGAATAAAATCAATCATAAATAAATACTGAGAAGACAAGTGAACTGGTTTTTGAGCACATTAACAAATGAATCTGTTTTAGGCTTCATTAAATACAAGAACATTACGGGCCAAAAGCCTTTTTAGAGCAAATGTGATCACTATTTGGCTTATAAATTAGCAACTTTATGTTCATGAAATTTTTCACTAGAAAATTAAATTACTATTCCATTATAAATGAACAAAATGTCCACACCATTCAAATTAGAGTAATAATCATGCGAATTTGAAGAGCAAAAGTGGGATTTCCACCTTTTCAGTGCATTACCAATTTGAAGATTTCGTGATGATTTGACCTTTATTTTACTTTGAAAACTCATTACAAAAGTAAAATTTATTACTAAATGCCCAAAATGCGAAAATTTGTGCTTTTTCATGTGGTGCATCTTTTATCATTTTAAATAATTGATATAAAAAATAGAGCTCCAAACCACATTTGTGGTATTTGGTCCCGAATGGGATGTTATAATCATCCGCAGAATAAGAAAATCCATCGCAAACTGGACATTTGAAGAGAGGTAGCCTTACCCGTGGATCTGTCAGGACATTAGCTGGGTAAGCCCTGGCGAGGGCAGTAGACTGATATCCCTGTAGCTGACACTCCATGCAGGAGTAGTAGATGGACGATGCCTTGCCTGGCCGGCACACGCAGCACCCACTCTCCTCAGCCCTACTATGGCCTCCCCTCACACCCCACAGAGCTGACACACAGAGGGCAAACATGGGGGAAAACATGGTCATGAAGTCAATGTTGTCAAATATTTTAAAAAGTTTTTCAGAGACATCCGTAGAATGAGTGGTGAGACACTTTACCCAGTACCCAGATATGCTGTGATGACTGTGCTACTATTTGAATTTCTATTACAATTACTGCTACTACTTCTAATACTCTATTAAGCTCCGTAGATATGAGTTTTTTCCCAGTTTTCTAAGCAGAGTTTTTCACCAAGAATTTTCCAATTGTCAGATCCATTCTGCATTATTTATTTTCCTTTTTTTTTCTTCTTTGAAAGAATACGTCGATTTCTCAAAGCAACTACTTATACTCCTGTTATACAGTAGCTTTCACCAAAACTGATATTACTATTAATATTTCTCCTACTCAGGGCATATTGTAAGGGTGATACATTGCAGCCAAGGTCATATATTCCACCTAATGTTTGTTTTACCTCCATTCGTCTTCTTGACCTTGAGCTTCCTACTGGGCAGTTTGAACTCCTTCTTGGGCCCTCCGCTGATCTCAGAGTCCAGCACTCCGGCCACAAACTGCTGGCAACGCCTCTCAGTCTGTATGTCCAGCTTGTCTTGGACTGCCCAGTCCAGCTGGTCATCGTAATCCTTCTCATCCTCATTGCTCACTGTCAACACCTGGTGGTACACGTCTCCAGCCTCAGAAATCTAGGGTAAATGAAGCATTATTACTAGGAGTTGATTCATTAATTGATCTATTTAATCATTTATTCATTCATTCATTCATTCATTCATTCATTCATTCATTCTTATCAATGGAAGGCACCCACGCAATCCTGCAGCTAGGTGGGCTACAAATCATCACTTTTCAGGGTGATGGCTCTCGTCTAACAATCTTGTAAAGTAGTAAAAATCTATAATTGTACTTCACCTCCTGTGACTACATTAAGAATAACTACATATTCCTCCTGAAAAAGTATAATCAAAACATCATATGGCAGAAACATTCACCTGAAACACAGTCAAACTGCTCCCGTGATCCTCCTCCAGTTTGGCGGCACACATGCCCACAAGAGGGCGTGCTACTCTCTTCCTGACACTGTGCAGGCTCCGCCCAGGTACGGACGACATGTTATTCAGCCACTCGCTAATGAAAAATTGCAAATATATGTCTTTGAAAAGTTACAAATATTCAAAGATAATAGCTATGCACTGGATTTAGATTTACATACAATTGATCAATACATTCTCATTCTCCATTATGGAATAGCATAACCTAGGAACTTGTGACAATATAAAAATATCCCTTCTCATTCTATAAATTTTAATAGGTATCTTTTACTACTTCGGAGAAGATTCCATCATCTTACTTGTTATCTTGGATCTTCCATGGGCCTCGTGTAGCACAAGGAGTTTTACCAATGAGACCTGTAGCAAGCAGAAGACAGACAAAACATCAACCATGTTGTGCTTGTTTCAGTTAGTGATAAGCGATGATAATTGCTTCTACTAATGTTTGCATGTACCTCTATGTGACTGCTGGAGTTGGTGATGCCACCTGTAATGTTATATGATTAAACATACAAAATTAATAGCAGTTACATGAACCAGGTAATATTTTAAATTTCCTTAACTTGCCACCAAGACCTGCTCTCTGTTTTTAAATAAATACATTTGTTAAAAGGGGAAGAAAATTGAATTCAACAAGTTGGAAAAATCTGGTCATTCAATAAGCTACACTGTAAATGTTTGAGCTCAATCCGACATATTTTACTACAGTTGTGAATTCTCTTGTGAAAACTCTATTGGGCTGCAATGATGTACTTCACAGACATTTGTTTGTTCTTCTACATCATGCCTAGCCAAGACAACATCAAGAACATCACTGTCTAACATCAGTTTATGGAGAAAGATTACACTACCAGTGTTTAAATATGTTTTCCAACAAATAATCTCCTTACAATTTGTCCTCATTTTCTCAAACTATCCCAAATTTTAGTGTAAGGGCTTTCTGGGGTAATTTCAATTTACAAAGAAATTACCCCAGAAAGCACTTTCACTAAAATCTAGCCGAATTGTCCCTACAGCGGACTACTCTTGAATATTAATGAGTCAGAGTAAATGAGACTCTTTCTGTATTTGTTTCCAGGTTGTCGTGTCTTGACCCGTAAACTAGAAAGAGCTTGCATGGTTAAAGATTGTCCGTCCCTTTTGCAAGCTTAAAATTTGAAATCGTTTATCACGATCGTAAATTGAAGAAAGTGTGATTCAAGACCATTTCTAAGAATATAGCATGTTGAAGCTTTCTGTATACGTAAAATTTCAAACCAACTTTTTTCGTAATACGAAAAAAGTATTAGTCTTTGTTACAGTATCTATGTGGTTATTATGCGTGTGTGAAATCCTAATTTTACGAGTAACTACCAAACTTTGGAGATGATTCCTTCCATAGAACAATTTTTTTCATAATGCGTTTTATAATTTAATTAACAGATTAATCAATAAAGCAGATATTTCAACACAAACTGCTAGGAGCCTGAGGTAAAGACTATTAATCACATGTTGTTTACGTGCATTTTTTGAATTTTACACTACGTATCAGTTTCAAATTGTGAATATAGAGCTTGCTAACACTTCTCTATATGTTTTGCCAATGTTTCGATGGTTTTGTGGTGATCTGAAAAAGGGACTGGCTGTCTTTAAGTCGCTGCCCGGTAAGCAGTAGATTACAGGTTCAAATCCTGTCTGGTTCCAAGATTTTTGTCTGACTTGTTTTTTATTCATTTGCAGGATGGAGCATGCTATCCTACTGGGTGTATTCCTAAAATTTCTTTGTAAATATCCCAAATTTGTTTCTTTCATTGTTCTTATTGTATTCCAATCACCATATTGCAAGGGGTTTGTTCTCCTTAATGAAGGTTGTACAGTCAACCATGTATAGGAATACCACTCTAGGAAGACAAGTAATGTGGTCTGTATAAGCACGTGGTTTCTATGTTCAGGTTACTTTCACACAGGTTTCAATAGATACAAATTGCTCAAAGGAAACAATGAATTTGGTAATACATGTAATAGACAGGTGGTCTTTCTAAACAGGGGGTCACTCAAGCAGGTTTCCCAGGATGTTTTCAAATGTTTTGAAAGAGCTCACTTGAATACTGGAAGCAGTGGACCTCCCTGGATGAATGGCTAGCAGCAAGAAGAAGGTCCTCAGGCAAGCAGGACGCTGGTGATGAGGAGGACAGGGGTGAGGTCACATGGAGGTAGTTTGGAGGTGAAGACAACAGGTGTGGCCACTGCAGTACCTTCATGCATAGAGGGAGACACAAGGTGTGTAGGTGTTGTGGTAAAGTGGTTGTGAACTGTGACTGAAGATCTCAAGGTCCCAGGTTCAAGTTTACCACCATCCATGGCACTGGTGTCCTTGAGCATGATACTTTATCCAAGTTGCTGCTTTTCCATCAAGGATAATAAATACTAGTAGGTACCGTACCTGGTAGGAGGTGGGTCATTATATGATTGATCTTTCTCCAGTGCCGATATTGTGCAGTGGATAAGTAATACTCCCCATAAAGTGGAGATGGTAGGAGGTGGGTCATTATATGATTGATCTTTTTCCAGTGCCCATATCGTGCAGTGGATAAGGAATACTCCCCAGGGTGTGGAGATGGTGCACACATGTACACCATGAAACATACCTGTGTCGATACCTGCTTTGTAGGGCTTTTCTTTGAATGTGCCAGAGATGTACTTTTGTACAATCAATATACTCAAATCCCTAGAAAAGCACTTTGTATAGCACACAAAGAGTTTGTGCCCTCCATGGTAAGATATAACTTACCGAATGCTGTGGAAACCTCTCATCTATCAGCAGGAGGTAGTGCTGGGTGGCAAGGTGGTGGTAGAAGGGGTTGCTTGGGTGTTGCCTAGCAACACAGAGATACTGGTCCTTCGGCAGACAGCTGCTGGGTAAGGTGAACAGAGGGATTTCACTCGGAGTGCTCCCATTGGATATCTGGTGACAAGAACACACACAAGAGTTGGCACAACGAGTTGGCATTTAAAAATACTGAAATGTCCCATGATTTGTGTGCGTTTGAATCAGATTTCTCTCTCTACATTGCATGGGCTTTTTTGTTCATGGAAGAGGACGGCCACTCAATGTTACCAAAAGCTACATTTGCAGATCTATGCAGTTTTATGAAACAACTACTCTGTAATATTTGACTATATTTAGAAACACAAAAGTACTATGTTCATCATGTATTTCATGATTCTTCTTATTTCCTCTTCAACCAATGCACCAAACAGTTGTTTAGATATCACGTAAATAGTTGGGATGTTGTGCAATAAATAAGATGCATGAATATGAAATCCACAATACATGTACACCCTCTGGTGGTAAGACCAAACCTGAAACAAGGTGGCACTGTAGCCAATTCTGTAAATCATATCAATGGGCTAAGACTCTTCAATCAGTGCTCGTCATAAATCTTGTCCTCTGGATAAGTTGTGACAGTGGACATTACAGATCAGACAGAGGGACAGCTCAAGAACATCCTGTTTCGTAATGGAATAAGCATGAGGAAGTGATATCTACTCTTTGAGTCCAGCTCTGCCCTAATCTGACAAAAGGAAGCAACTAACAAAACAGACTTTTCTTGGAAATGAGCAAAATGTGTCTGTCACTTGCATTGGTGTCAGTGCAACACCACATCATGTTAGATTGAATATCTCGCAGCAAAATTAATATTTCTTGTCCAGATTTTGCCTGTATATATAGGGAATGCTGGGTACAATCTAAGAATACCAATAACCCAGATTAGAGTGATTTGTCATTTGCATTATTTTGTCAGAGTAGGGCAGAGCTTGTATGTTTGGACATAACAGGACGGACAGACAGATGGATGGATGGACGGACTGACAGACAGACGAGTCAAAATCACTCTGTTTGTTTGTAGAACAAGCATGAGGAAGTGATTAGATTCCTACTCTGATGTCAGGCTAGTATGCTTGCTGTCTGTTGTAAATCTGAAATTACACTGAACATTACAGACTGAACGGACAGCTGGACTGATGGCACGAAAAATGGGCAACTGAAAAACTCAGTGTTTGTTTATGGAATAAGCCTGAGGAGGTGCTTTGATTCCTACCCTGAAGTCCAGCTGGTATGCTTGCTGTCTGCTGTGGGCCAGGGCGAGGCGGGGATGAGAGGCAAAGTGGCAATAGACCGGAACTGGCTTGCTGACTGCACCGGTCCCTTCAGTGTGGATGGCACTGCTTCCTAACACTCTAGGGGCACATTCAGAGAGCACACAAGGCACACAATCAGTACTGTGTAGTCATTCATTTAGTCATATTTCATACAGGGTAGCCCCATTAAGAGGCTTCTTCTTTTCCCCCTGGTGGTGTGGGGGGGGGGGGGGGGAGGGCTCCATGTAAAAATGATACATCACATATTGTATGTATTCACATATGCATTCCAACTTTTACAAACAACAATATCATTTTATATTTCATCACATAAATTCAATGTAAAATGAAATGTTGTGGGGACAAAGAGCATACATGTGCTTTTACAAATTCATCCACACTTATATCAGTGAGATTTGATGAAAAAAATCGAACTCAAAACAATCAAAATCTAACATGTGACAAAATCAGAGAGACTCATATCAACAAAGGAAGAAAGCCAGATAAATAGTGTGTTGAGAAATCAGGCCATCTACACCTAAGAGCAATAATCAGCAAAGAAGCAGGAAGACATATAATCTCATTATCATTGATATCACAAAAGTCACAGTCAATTTGATGGCATGTATACAAGGTGGACAAATATCAGGGAATCTATACTTCATCGGGCAGCTTATTATTGTGTGTGTACACACATACTGAAAGCCTGTGAAGCCTGTGTTGTAGCTGAGAGTTGGGGCACATGATCAAAAAAGGTTTCGTTTTTTTATGATCAGATACAAAATCGGTATAATTTGCTTCACTTAATACTAGCCTATCATAACCCTACACCGTATTCTAGCCTTGGTCCTAGCTCTAACCTCAGATTGTCAAGTTTAAGCAGTGAATTCATTGATGATCTAGAGAGTACCCCAAATATCCTTACATCACCTTCTGACTTACATCTTTGATGTGTCAACCAGATGGATTTGTCCTTGGTCCGTTGAGAAAAGAAACTCCCCATCCATCTCTGGGCTGCACGCAATATATAAAATAGTAGGCAAATAAACTGATTATCCCAAACAAATTCTACTAAAAATCTTATATTTAATAAAAACAGGTAATACCTCCAAGGACCAGATATGGCACATGTATCAAGAGGGAGCTTAAACTGTATAAAGTGACTGATGGTGAAAAGCATGGCACATCTTAAGCAATGTCATTTGAACTTAGGGGGAGAAAAAACAGTATCACTCTCTGGTGAAGATAAACTTTCAGTTGCACCCTGTGCAAGTATCAATTGCGGAATTGTTGTTTTGCTTGTTATACCTCAATGACTTCAATAACTCAAAGGCAACAATGCAATGTGTCAGTATTCCACTCAACAATCAACATTTTAAAAGCTGCTAAAAGCTGCCAAGAGTTTGGCATTGATAAAGCTATCACCAGGTATTGCCACAAAGAGATTTTACTCAAAATTCTTCTAAATACAGATTGACTTCACTGAGCAGCCATTTTGGCAGTCCCATAGAGGTCTTCCATGTGTCTTTGGTGGTCTCCTTGCATCTTCTGCTGCTTTGGTCTACCCTTGAGTCTTGGCTGCTCTTAGCTGCTCCTGGCTGCTCTAGAAACAGCCACTCAAGGCTTGATGATATACTACCACAAACCTCTATAAGAAACACACACTCAAGGCTTGATGATATACTACCACAAACCTGAGAGCCATTGACGTCACCATCATCTGTGAGGTCACATCCTGTATCAGACTGCAGCTCAGCGAGGCTTTCTTGGCTTTAGTCTGCAGGACGTAGCACCGGTAGTCACACCGCACTCCCACCAACATCTCTGGGTCAGATCATTCAAAGGGGGATAAAACTCAGGATAATTAAGTGACTTTGATAAAAGTATGGCAATTCTCCCTATTGCACTTAGCCGATATCAAGCGATATCACCTCGCGATACCAATATCTCATCTATTGCTCTTGGGACGTATACTTCCGGTAAGAGTTTGTCGTCGGCAGAAAGTGACCTAGAAATCACTTTTTTTTAATGAATTAAGCAGCGAACATTTTGTGTAGGGTTATGGTTAGTGTCAGGGTTAGGTTTAGGTTTAGAATTAGCTTTAGGGTAAGTGTTGTGGTTAGGGTTAGGATTAGGGTTAAAATTCATAAAATTAGTTGGATGCCCTGGTCCCCTATTGTGCAGGATTGCAGTCTGCTGCAATAGATTGCAATCAGCTGTGATGTTGATCTCAGGCCTAACTGCAGTTGGAGTCAAAGGGTTCAACAATGACTTACAAGAGGAAAGTCACCCTGAATAACACAGCTAAACAGTGTACTATCAATGGAGTCAAAGGGTTCAACAATGACTTACAAGAGGAAAGTCACCCTGAATAACACAGCTAACTGAAGCTAAACAATGAAAGCCACCCTGAATATCACAGCGAAACAGTGTACTATCAATTGACACAGCTAACACAGCTTAAATAATGACTTACAATAGGAAAATCACCCTTAATAACACAGCTAAACAGTGTACTATCAATGGAGTCAAAGGGTTCAACAATGACTTACAAGAGGAAAGTCACCCTGAATAACACAGCTAACTCAAGCTAAACAATGAAAGCCACCCTGAATATCACAGCGAAACAGTGTACTATCAATTGAGTCAAAGGTTTAAACAATGTCTAACAAGAGGGAAGCCACCATAAATGACTGAGCGTTACAGTAGAGTCAAAGGGTTGAATAATGTCTTACTGGAGAAAAGTCACTCTGAATAACAAAGCTAAAGTAGAGCAATTCGACTGTCACGCAGTCGATACAGATGCCTCCACCTCTTTGATAGCTCTATTTGGATTTATTCTCAGAAAACGTCTATGTTAGGTGGGCATTGAACCATTGAATTCCTATTGAAATAAAAATATCATATTCTTTTTTCCATGTTTAGCCAAGTTTGGCAATGTTCATTGACCTGTGACCTTTACTTCTTTTACTTCTAATCTTACCAGACCAAATCCATCCTTGTATTAAATTTATTTAAAATTATCAAATTTTGGGGTGAAGTTAATTGACCTTTGACCTTTCAGAAATTTTACCCAAACTTTCACCAGTCTACCTCCATGAAGTGATACATCTCTGTACGTTTGGTTAGAATTGCACCACTGGATTTGGATTTGAGTTTATTGTGAAAAATATTAATTTTTGCAAAGTTCATTGATCTTTGACCTCTGACCTTCCAGCAATTTCCCCAAACAATGTCACCAGTCTACCCCTGCGTAGTGATCCATCTTTTCACTATGTTTGTTTGGAATTGCACCATTGGATTTGAATTTATTGTCAAAAATACAGTTTGGGACAGTTTTTGGTCAATTTTGACAAAGTTCATTGACCTTTGACTGTGAAATTTCAGGGATTTTACCAAAAATATCACCAGTCTATCCCCAAGTAGTGATCCATCTTTTTACCATGTTTCATAAGATTTGCATCCTTGGATTTTTATTCATTGTGAAAAAGGGCAATTTTCGGAAATTTTTCACAAAGTTCATTGACCTTTGACCTCCATCACAATTGACCTCTATTTTACACACTTCATTGATTTCATGCAATACACACATGTAGCAAGTTTTAAGCAAATCTGGTTAACTTTTCTCAAGATATTGCCTAAACGGATTCAGGACGGACGGAAGGATGGACGGACGGACAACCCAAAAACATAATGCCTCCAGCCACTTCATGGTGGAGGCATAAAAGTATGGGTACCAGTAGATATTTGTGTATATAACTCATGAATCACTAGGCCTGTAATCTTATAATCCTAGGATTGTGGATTATTAAGTCACGCAGTATAAACCCATCATTAGTTGTAGTTCCTGATTTGCTGAATTCAAAGCTGTCATTAGATGGCAGATATAAAACTACCATATCCACATTGTTAAGAAACTACTAAAGGAGATAATCGTACATTGCTAGTATAAATGCCACTTGTTTGTAAAAGGCACTCGACTTGACTCCCTTCAGAACAGTTTGCATGTTAGATTGCAGCTCTTTGTGTGCCTCATGTGTCACAAGTCATTTACACACTTCCCAGCAAGCAGCAGTTCATTGAGCACACAAAGAGTTCAAGACAATCTGTCAATGAAGACCACTTAATCTGCTTACCCTGGCTGGTGTTTCAACACGTTGTTTGTAAGCTGCAGTGGAGCCTGAGATCAAATGCACAGTGATTGCAATCAAATGCAATCAGCTCCATACACTGACTGCAGTCTGACTGCAATCAGCTGTCACATTGATCTCAGGCCTAACTGTGCGAACGACTTTAGGCACGACTGGTGACCTGTTCTTGTGCTAAAGCAGATTCTCAATTATTTTGATTCCCATCAGCTACAGTTGAAGTCTGATCTTTGCAAATTAAAGTTCTTGTTCTTAACATGCGCCTGAAGACAAAGCTTACAACTTGTAAAATTTGACAAGGATTGTTGAAAATCAACTCCTACTAAGAACAAATTGGGGTAACTGATTTAGCACAAGAACAGGTCATCAGTCTTGCGTAAAGGTTGTGCATAGCTTACGAACAGCTTGTTGAAACGCCCCCCTGGGATTTGATTTATAGACGATGCAAGTGTCTATATACTTTTGTTCCCTTTCTGCACATCTGTAACGGACATGAAGTCATATCAGCTAACCTCTTCGATTGGATCGTCTGGAGTCGATCTGCCTGATGCAGCCCGCTACCTCTAGCTGGTGGAGGGATGACGGGGAGGGGGTGTAGCGGGGCACCATCCCCTCCTCACTCTCCACTCCTAAGGCGTGAATATCTGATGATTGAGAGAAAGCTAGCTAAGGATAGTGAGATCATTTGTTCTCCTCACTCAACCAGAGAAGTTCACATCCAGCTTCCTGCTCAAATACAGTAGATCGCCATGATCCCTCAGAATAACATTTGCTTCCACCAGACCTTTAAAGACAGCCCGTCCCTTTTTCAGATCACCACAAAACCATCGAAACATTGGCAAAACATATAAAGTGTTAGCAAGCTGTATATTCACAATTTGAAACTGATACGTAGTGTAAAATTCAAATAATGCACGTTAACAACGCCTGATTAATAGTCTTTACCTCAGGCTCTTAGCAGTTTGGGTTGAAATATCTGCTTTATTGATTAATCTGTTTATTAAATTATAAAACGCATTATGAAAAAAAAAATGTCCTATAGAAGGAATCATCTCCAAAGTTTGGTAATTTCTCATAAAATTGGGATTTCACACACGCATAATAACCACATAGATACTGTAACAAAGACTAATACTTTTTTCGTAGTACGAAAAAAGTAGGTTTGAAATTTAACGGCTGAAATTTTTTACATATACAGAAAGCTTCAACATGCTATATTCTTAGAAATGGTCTTGAATCACACTTTCTTCAATTTACGATCGTGATAGACGATTTCAAATTTTAAGCTTGCAAAAGGGACGGACAATCTTTAACCTGTTGCTCATGGTTGGATATTCTGGCTTCTTGAGCACTAGGATGTCCAAATTTGCCCTAGATCCGCAGTAAACAAATAAACATGGCTAAATTGCACCCTAAAAGGAATTTCAAGTTCATTCGGGAAATTATGCAGGAGTAGCCTGGCATGGAATCCAAGTGAGAAAAAGCCAGCCCGCAAATACTTCGCTTTAATAAAGAATAGGTTAAGAATGGCTAAATTAAGGCATGCACAGTGATATTTTGAAAAGCTTTGACATGATTTAGGGAGATAATTGAATACCTCTGTGGTGGTGTCCATCACATCCTCCTGTTTTAAGAATGCACGTCTTACCGATACATTTGAGTTTATTTGAGTAAAGGTTTCTTAAAAGTGATATTCACACTAATTTTATTAGTAGCTAATACTATACTGCCACTTTATACTGTGACACTTGATTTTTCAAACAATTACCAGTATACCTTAACATTATACAGTCACATACTGCTAGCAAGGTACAAATCTCAATGAATCTAAAGCAAACATCATAACAACAACAACAAAAACATACAATCAATCATTACATACCAAAGAGTCAAGTAATTTAGCTCTCGTATTTCTCAATTGATAAAAATGCTACTTTGAAGATGTACATACAGAAATAGCCGAGCAAAGGATACTGAGGGTATCTAGACCAGGGCCACTAGGGTAGAAGAGAACTCCACGGCAGTCTGGCTTATCTGACTCCTTGGCAGACAGAGACTCACAGGACAGGCACCCCCCGTAGTAGTACTGGTCATGAAACTGAAAGCAAGCAGAGATATGAACACTCGGTACGTCAGAGTGACCAACATTGGGGGAATCTCATCAGAAACCAGTGAGATATCTATCAAATACATAAAACCTAATAACAATAATCTATCAATAATCAGGGAGATTGGATAAAACCCAATGCAGTATTATTGGTCTACTCTCAGGGAGTCTCTCGTAAAATCAGGGAGACTTTGCAGCTCTGAATATGGTACTCGTCTGTATTCAATTCTCTATACTCCAATAAAGGACAAGTTATCCCACAGTACAAGAATGAGGACTGAGTAGTTGACTGGCTAACTGACAAATGTTTGAATCTGTTAGCATGTGAACCTGATCACTCCCAGCTGACCCTACCATCCTGTTGATCTGCCCATGCAGCTCCTCCTGTAGGTATGGGTACAGCAAGGACCGTGGCACTCCTGCACACATGGCTTGATCCAGAAGCTGGGCGTGGTTCACTGCTGGCTTCTTCCTTTTCCTCTCCTTCTGCATAAAGAGAAGCGTGTCAAATAGTATCAACATCTTTTCAAATTGCATGCAATTTAACTTCAATTCACTCAATGCAATTCATTCACATCATATTAAATCAATAGATTTTAACATGAACATTACGATGAATATACAAAAAACAGAAAGAGGGTTAGGGTTTGGGTTATGATGTCTCAACCCTTACCCCGGCCTAGGCTGAAATTAGCAACCAAAAATGATTTAGCCCCCTAAAACCCACTTTAGGCGAAGTGGTATATCTGCGAGTGAATTAAATTGTATACCTAATTTTTAATCTGAATGAAATCAAAGCATGGAAGTTAAGGTAAACTTGTGAGTATATATATATGCCTTGATACTTGTTTTTATGAACTAAATGTATTTCTTGTGATATCCTAATCTGCAGTGCTGCTTGTACTGGTTATATCTTGTACAATTCTTGCATTACATGAATACTGACTGGGGCACATGAAATGAAGTGAAGTGATAGTCTAAGGTTGTCAGCAACATAAACTTACAGATTCTTTGATGGCAGCAAGGTCTTCCTGTGGCACCAAGTCCAGCAGCGGACCAAAGGATATATCAGGGTAGTTCAAGCAGCACTCATCCACCTCATCAATACAAACAGAATACACTTTATTATTTCACAGAACCAATGTCTACTCTACATATAATGTACGGGGGTTGGCTTCTTCTTAAAGACAATGTGTCCATTTTGCAGATATTTTTTCTTTAAATTTATTTATTCATTTATTTATTTATTTATTTTTTATTTTATTTTATTTATTTATTTATTTTTTTTTTTTTTTTTTTTTTTTTTTTTTTTTTTTTGGGGGGGGGGGGGGGGGGGGTAAAATCCATGGAAAATAGAAGAAGGGGTTAGAAAATATATATGTGCCTTTGTCTGGGATGCCTTGGACTTCATTGCAATGGGGTCAACCAAAGTGACCCAGTGGAATGCTTCTAGCCTGAGTGGCCCTTTAGCATAGGGCAGCTGGTTAGCCTAGTTTGACCAACACCAGACCAGTCCACACAGGGTGGTCTAACTTGGGCCTCCATCAACTTCTGAAACTGACAAAATCACCACTCCTCCAATCTGAACCATTCTTCAGCTTAATCATCAGGTATTGTTGAGAGATGTTGAATGAATAGAGGAAGCATGCATAGAACCAACCTGTTGCTCTACATTGACCCCTGTACGTGTGAACCGGTCAACCAGGGATTTGCGGATGTAATCCTCATATGTTGCTTCACAAATTGGTGAGCCTGGATAAGAAAACACACAGAAAAAAAATGTTTTAACAAATTTATTCCAAAATAATGCTTACTTTATTTGAAACAAAGTATTACCGATTAAAATATTCCATCCACAATATTCAATGACACAGATAGCAGTTTCAACATTGTTTATTCAAGATTACATCCCTTATGTCCTCCCTTTTTTCAATTCTCAGGTTTAATTTATGTTGAGAGTATACCAAATAAAATAAATTCAAATGAATTGAGTATCACTAACAATATATTGTGGTGAGGTATTCTTCACTCTATGGATCCCTCTTGCAGGCTTAAAATATTAAGTGGTGTAAAAAACACACAATACATATTAAAGACAGCCTGTCCCTTTTCAGATCATCACAAAACCATCGAAACATTGGCAAAACATATAGAGAAGTGTTAGCAAGCTGTATATTCATAATTTGAAACGGATACGTAGTGTAAAATTCAAATAATGCACGTAAACAACGTCTGATTAATAGTCTTTACCTCAGGCTCTTAGCAGTTTGTGTTGATATATCTGCTTTATTGATTAATCTGTTTATTAAATTATAAAACGCATTATGAAAAAAATTGTTCTATAGAAGGAATCATCTCCAAGGTTTGGTAATTACTCATAAAATTTCCACACATGCATAATAACCACATAGATACTGTAACAAAGACTAATACTTTTTTCGTAGTACGAAAAAAGTCGGTTTGAAATTTAACGGCTGAAATTTTTACATATACAGAAAGCTTGAACATGCTATATTCTTAGAAATGGTCTTGAATCACACTTTCTTCAATTTACGATCGTGATAGACGATTTCAAATTTTAAGCTTGCAAAAGGGACGGACAATCTTTAAGAATTTCACAAAGCATGTAGGAAAGGATAAAGCTAAAAAAAAATAGTAATATTTTCAAAAGACATGCAATACATTTAAGCAAAATTCTTTCTCTTTTTTTGAGTGTCTGATAACAAACCTCCATTTGGCAGCAAGAAAGGCACACAGGGACCTGCAGGGCTCAGTCTGTAAGCAGACCTGTCCTTGACTCTGTGCTGGAAGGAGAAGACACCATCTTCTATATCACAGGCATGCAGGCAGCCAAACGCCTCACAGAACTTGGATCCCCTCGGCTCACAAGGGAAGTACTCAGGGAAGTGGGCAACCGGAAAGCCAGACATTCTGTCATTATCTGGTCTAGTCTAGCACTGCAAGTTCCTGTCTGAAAGATCAAAAATGCGAATAGAAATGTCAAAAAGAGTAGGTCTTTGTGGTGCTATTCTGAAATGTTAAGATGTTGTTGTCCTAACTCAAGCTAGTTTTCCTCCTACAAACATGATAATCCAAATTTACTCCTAACTTCATTGAAATTTATGCAAATCAACAAGTTCGGAAGATTGGGTATGCCAGAAAGAGTGCAACAATATCATACAAGTACAACAAAGAAAGATCCTTAGTCCAGAACTGTTCACGCTCACTAGCATAAATTTTAAGTAGCATAGGGTCTCTGTACTAGTACTGTAGGTCGTTGGATTCGCTGATATTGCATCAGGCTCCCCTGAATGCCCTACTTGGGAATATGTCAAAAATTATAATTTCGAATAAAGAATACCCCGAGGCCCGAATGAGACAGTTATTCCGGTCTAGCATAGCCATAGCAAGCGCTAGCTAGCCGACCGGCGGGCGGGCCGAGCTGAGGAGCGACAGGCCTCGCTCTTTGATCCGCTGGGTGTGCAGTTCTGCAATTCTGCGGACAACAAATTCGTCTACACTGCCATGGACAATCTCAAATCCTTCCAACGCTTTGATGGAAAGGCAGGACGGTTAATAACTAAAAGTTAGGATATTGGTGTCAATAAATTACATACCTGTGCAAATTAAAGAGCTTCGTAAACTAGCTTTGGCAGTTCCTACACCCCAGGGTTTAGGCTCGCTGTGGGGCCGGGGCACACCATAGTCCCGTACCGTTCTGTGCTATATTTTTGTATTCACACGTGTGTGTGCCTCTCTCTCTCCGTGAGAAAGTTCCCCATTACCTAATAGCGACGTACCATTTCTGGCGTCTGCTACGAACGAGGAAATACCGGTGTAATTTGTACGGTGTCTTTAAAAATGCAAACGAACATTTGTGGACTACTGAAAGGTCCGTTTCCTTGATTTTTCTTGGAACGTGAAAACATCTGTCTTCTTAATTAAGATTGATGATTAAGTCCAACTTGAAAATGTTATACGAGTGGCATCAATGGCCATGTACGCGCGAGAAATGCGTTTCATTCTTTTGAAACGTTGGGGCTTTGAAAATAACCGTCTGACATTTGAACTGCTAAACATTAATGATGGATGGGGTGAAGGTGAATGCATGTAGTTGCTCTTAAATAGTCTCATATCTAGGTCACCTGCCAGGAATTTTTGTTTGGGTCTTAATTTTTCATATTTGAATTAAGGCTCAACCGGCATATTACACACTTTAGATAAATTATTTTATACCTGAAAATGGACACAAAAATGAAACTTAAAGATCTTTACGCCGCAGTTCAAAGTCGCATTCCAAAATTTTGTGTTTCGACATATCTTATACTGTTTCAAATTGAACGAAATTCACATAATATGCCTGGCAATGGAAATACATTTTACAAAATGTCGAGACTTTTTGACTGGAGGTGAAAATTAAGTGAAAAGTCGTTTTTTTACTCCCCGCCTGTGACCTATATGATATAGGTCACAGGCGGGCCGAAACTTTCTGTTTAGGTATCACTGTTTCACATTGATATCAGGGATTAAACAAAGTTACTTCACACAACATCTTTCGAGATTATCATTATAATGGACATGATACTTTAAAAAAAATGGGGGCTTGCTGTTAAAACTGTCGGCAAAACTGGGTTTTCATCGGTATAATGCTAAAAGTACAGCTTCATCTGCAGCCCGAGGATCGGTTTGAGATTTACTCTTACCCCCCCCCCCCCCCCCCCCCAACATATACGTAGTGTCATTTAGGGTGCGCCTATAGTCGTTCCCTCCCTTTGAAAGCACCTCTTATCTCAGGTCGCGGGATTTTCCTGCCTTGGAGACCCCCCTGAATCCGGAACACTGCTCAATGTACCCCTCCCCTATCTCAGGTGAGCTCTCATTCCAACACACTGGATAGACAACTCCCCCCCCCCCCCCCCCTTCATCTTCATACCATAACCCTATGCATGCAGTAAGCAGTATAAACCATAAAGCTCACCCTACAAACCTAACCCTTACCCAAGTCTATAGATCCTGGCTAACCAAGTTAAGTTTCAAGAACACTTTACCTAATAGTTTTATCTGAAGTAAAAGCTAAACGATTGTTCTTTATTCTCACAGGGGGACAACCTAACTTTGAGTGACCTAATTCTAAAACAAACAAGAATTCTTAAATACCATTTTTTGACAATCAATAATTGTAGAAAGAAATAATTTATCTACAACTAAATGTCATAAAATCTTAAGTACTTTTGATGCAAAAGACATTAAGAATTAGCACACCATCATGGCACCTTCACACCATACCCCTGGTTAGACGGACCCATAAATAAACTTTAACACTTTTAAACCTGACTACATCTAATGTTGGTGTATCCAATTCATCAGAGTGTCAAATCAAACCTTCAATATTATGTTATATGTTACCTTTCATTCAAGTGCAATAGTAATAGTGTGGCCAAAATAAAAATGGACAGGCACCAAGTATGTATTTTTTTTTATTGAATTAATGATTTATTGTGTGCATTATTTTTCTTTATTGTATTTCACATTGTTTATTTAAATCATGTATTTAAACATTAATTTATCCTACACCATTAGCTCATATTTCGTTTCTCCCCACTGAGGAAGCAATGTAAGCGGCTGAAAACGCGGAATCACTCGAGTCGCTGCGCTGAGTTCCATCGCGCGCGCGCCGGGCTGGTAACCCTAGAGTCGACACTAGCGTGAGTTTTATGTGATGTCACTGGCATTCTACTGCAGAAACAGGCCAAAAGTCTCCAGCTTTATCATCTCCTCACTCTTTTTTGTGTACACGACATACGATCTAGTTTTAAACACCCACTTACATCCTCTTACAGAGATCGTGAAAACTTTTTTTTCCTTCTTGATTTGACCCTTCAGACACCATAAATCCTTCCCTTTTGGTCGCATTATTATTGGTCGCCAGTTCAAGCAACTAGCAAGGAGCGTTACCTACATAGTTCTACTCTCAGAATGGCGGACGTTTTGGACATTCATGAGGCCGAAGGCGACGAAGAATTTCAGGTTGACGAAGAATCTGATCGTAAGTACAACAGTGCTGGTCAGCATCGAATTATATGCTGCGTTGTTCTATTGTAGGAATTCTACGAGAGTAACGAGACTCTCTATTACTTTTGCAGGTTGGCAATTAAACATGCTGCACCTCTCTCTGTGCCCCAGACTGTGGCTGTTTTATGAATACATACGTAAACCATGTAAACTAGCGACAGCGTCTCAGTTTACACACGCGTACAGCTGTACCCCATCCGAATACGGAATAGCCCCGGGACTTCGGAGCGTCCTGAAGCCTTAGGCTCGCCTTTATTTTCCCTGCCCTGCCTGTCGGGTCTGACTACTGTGTATTCGACCCGTGCACATGGATGCATTACTCATTTGAAATACATGTATCACAATCACTATAACTCACTGTATCGAATGTATACTTGCACTATTATAAAAATTAAAATTGTTCAGAAATTTTGAGCAATGTTACATATTTCCTCTTCACATATCTTTCTAAAAAATATGGGGTATTATGCACTTTACCGACTTGCCTTAGCAACGAGGTTAAGGTTTGGGGGCGGGGCCATAGGCCCCGCCCCCAAACCTTGAAGGAGGCCGGAGGCCTCCTTATAAAGGATTTGAGCCCGGTAGGGCTCAAAACCAGGAAAAACGGCAGGTTTGGGGCCTCAAAAGTGGAAAAAACGTTTCCACAGCAAAACAAACCCTCCTATACTACAGCTTTAGCTGTAGTAGGTTTGAAAAATCAGCCCACGACAACAATTCATTAATTAATGAGGAGCTAAAAACATTATTTGTGAATGAGAGTCCGGAACTATTTTCAGATGAAAAAGCATGAAAAATGATCAAAGTCCAAAGTTTACACGTGAGTCTATGGAGCTTGGCATCAGCGCGTCTATGACAAGCGTACTACGCGCGTAATGCGCACTTTTTTCCATAGTAGTTGACTGCGATTGCGCGCTATGTTTTCCATTGCATTGACTCCTGTGTTAAAGCCCTATAAGGAAGCTGCCAGCTATTTAAACGGCAGTTCAAGAATCGTAGCGATCGTCCAGGAAATCATGTTGTTATGGTGAAATTGTGTTGTCGTTTATTGCAATTGGATCACGTCGATGAATATCGCGGAAAGAACAATGTTTGAGGAACTTGTGGGATCATTTTACTTTTTGTTCTAGTGGTTTTTAACCGTCGCCGAGGAGATAATGAATTGGATAATTGATTGGATTTGGATGTGTGAAAGTCGGATTTACAATTGAAGGTAAATGAATCGTTGGCTCGACTTAAAAAAAAAAAAACTAGACCTAGGCATAACCCTAACCCTAAACCTAAGACCTATAATTGGCTATCCTAACCCTAATTTTAAGGTATTTAGGACAGTTTGTAGATTAGAATCTTAAGGAACTAGGTGTTTCAGCGGATGGATATCGTCGCCCAAAACACTCTGGATAATAGCGAGTCGCTGTAGAAACCCATGGCAATCGTATCTCGACCTAAAACTTGTAGGGACCCAATCACTCAAGTCAGTTTACATCGGGGATTGATCTAGATGACGTCAGGCACTCGTTGCTAACCTTCTTAACCTCGTTGCTAGAGGTGGGACTCAAGTCGGTAAAGTGCATAATACCCAAAATATGTTCCGTCAAGGCTTCCATCTGGGCTATTCAAAAATGTACATGATTGTATGGGAACTGGGGCATGCGCATAAACTTAAATCTTCACCATCACAGCTGCCGTCGTGCACTTCTGTCTTTAGTTCGTAAACAATAAAACGAAAATACAACATGGATAATCAAAGTCATCTTAAAATCAGTCACGAGAATATCCAGGTATATATTCACTGTAAATATGTGCAATACATGTTTTGAGCAAACAGAATTGCTCAAATTTAGTGATCTAATCACAACTCTCTTGCTCCAAAGCTCTGTGCTATCCGATATACCATGATATGCGGTAGGCTTTCTGTCAAGATGATCAGCTAAAATACTGAAATTTTACAATATCTATACTTACTTGTTTGTTACATGAAGAACTGTTCTTGTATTAAAGATTATCACTAACAATAACATTTTAAAGAAATCATGCTTCGGATATTGCTTGGTAAAAAAAGTAAAAGTCGCTCAAATTGAATCAGTTTCCTGCACCTTGGTCGAATTTGGCCCCTGTTGACAATGTGCAAATATACATGTATCTCTGTCAATCTGGCAATTACATTTCACCAGTATTTTGCATCAATCATATTTTTTGAGGGGTTTGAAAAGTTGATGTAAGATTATGATATGACTGGAAGGAAAATCAAAGAACATTTGAAGCAAAAAAAATTGCAGATATTTTTGAATGAAAATGTGCACTTGTGAAATATTGAGATATTTTGCTCTCTTTTTCCTCCAAAAATCTTTCATTGTGTTTTTGAATGTGATCATACACATTGAACAGAAATGCATGTGGTCGCATCATGGACCTTAGTTTCAGATCTTCTAATCGTGTTATGGAGATGGATGATTGACAAACATGATTGACTGGTATCCCTTCTTGTGCTAAATGCGATACCACACTTCGTTCATTGAGAATCTAATTTAGCACAAGAAGGGATCACCAGTCGTTCGTAAAGTCGTACGTAACTTACGAACAGCTTGGTGAAACACCCCCTGATCACCTACTAGTATCATCACTTATGAACTCATCATCAGGATCATTTTTCATATAGAACTACAGTACAGCAAAAAAGAATTAGTATAGGGAAAGGGAAGGACCCGCAGTTTCAAACCATGGTATATTTTGTCCAGTTCAGCATGAAACATGATACTGCGGCTCCTTCCCTTTCCCTTTCCCTATGCCAATTCCTGAGTTTGAGCTGTAATGTATGTCATGTGATGAGTGTATTTCCATGCATCTCATTGCAGTTTTGGAAACGGTGGTCTGTGCATGGTTGAAAACTGGGAGGGATTTCTGTAGGCTGGTGCTACTTTATTTTTTACTTCTTTCAATGTCAATGTATTAATTGAATTAAAGATGTGTCATTACTTGTGAAGTCTTAGATATGACAGTTTTTTTTCTCTGTTTGCTATTGTTCTCTGACAGAGGGGATACAGAAGCTGAAGAAGAACGTCCGAAAAAGGAAAGGCCGAGGTTTCGGAGCAGGTGAGTATATTTTATGTGAAAGAAATGCTTATACTGTGGTATTACTTGTATGTAGTATCAGCAGTTATAACCTGAATCTATATTGAAATAGGCTTTTTCATTTCATGATTTGTTGAAATTGAAACTCTATTGCAAGCCAAAAGATGTGTCCAAATGATCATACTGAGTTTAATGGAAAGTAATCTTCCCATAATGCACCGTTCAGCGATTTTTTTAGTCGTGAATGTTCTGCTCTCGTACACTACTACGCTAACTGCAAACAAAGTAGAAATGTAGCTGTGCGGTGTATCTGGGGCATATTTTCCTTAATATGTGGAGTGGAGGATTGGATCTCATTATCTGTGATTGTTTTAGAATGTTTCGTGCAGTGAGTCTGAGAACATTGTATAAAAATGATCAAAAACATGGCTGTGATAACCTTTTTCCTTTCATCTTTGGCTACCAGAAGGGGGAATCCGCACCGCTGATGATGAGTTCCAGGGTCTGGAGATTGACACCAGTGAATCAGGTCCCCAAAGATGTAAGTTGATACCACTTGTAGTCTTGACTGATAATGTGCATGAAATATTTTTTGCTTGTTGTAGTGTTAAGTTGCAATAAATTAATAAATCAGTCAGTCAATCACTTGACTTGTTGGCCCTACCTCGTGGCATGGTTCATGGCTACCTGTGACTGATGCCATCTTTCTCTCCGCGTCCCTCTCTCTCTCTCGCTCTGCCATGCCCAGCGGTGGAGGGCTGGATCCTGTTTGTGACGGGTGTGCATGAGGAGGCCACCGAGGAGGATGTACGGGACAAGTTTGCAGACTACGGCGAGATCAAGAACATCCATGTCAATCTGGACAGGAGAACAGGCTACCTCAAGGTACGTTGGTCCTCGACTCATGATCTATATTGATCTAGGATATCAAACTCCTTCTGTTCTGAGCCTTGCCATTGATTGCAATTGATTACTACATCTTAAAAAATCAGTGGCATTTTTGAAAAATTATAAACAAAATTACAACTCAAATCAAGCTGAATTTTACATATCAGAAAGTCAAAGGATGTCAATTTCTTTAGAATCAGACAAATTTGGACCTAAAATTGGCAGGATCAGATACTAAATTCAGAACACAACAGTACCCATTGTGCATCACACCTGTTAATCCACTAGCAATTGCCATCATTGTTTTCTAATGCACCTGGAAGAAAAGAAGTAGTGGATTGAGAAACTGTTATGTAGCAGTTCTTCTACCTTTTTAATCCTTTTTTAATCTTTATCTTTTCCCCACTTCCTTACCACCCATTCAAATCTCAAGTGTTTACTCCTCTTAATTAAGGGATAGTTTATGTGGCTTCCCTAAACCAAACAGACCACAAAGACCCTCATTATCCTCAACACTTACAAACAACTTTAATAGCTTCTTTGTTCAAGTTCTAGTCACCGACTCTTTCCTTTCATACTCTGATGGACATATCACTATGGACCAATCAGAGCTTGCTTCTATATTCTAATTCTACTTGTTAACGCCCCCAAACCTCATTTAGATGGAACTTGAGGTCCATGCTTCACCCCAAGAATTCTTTGTTGGGGGACTTCTACTTTTACCCTCCGACCAAACAAGACATACTACTGATTCTCGTATTCATAAATAACTTGTACATGTACCTCTTGCTGTCAACATGTTGTGCTGAGTTTGGGACTCAGAAATAAATGATCATCCAACTGCAATTCCAGCCTCATCGACTGTGATTTCACCAAGTTTAATTCTACTGCACATTATAAACACATTATAACGATCCCAACACAACAAAACATATGTCATTAGATTAATGACAATTTATTTTGTAAGCTTTCCAGAGTATGTCTCGTGCGTAATCAAAAGATGAGAAGATTGGCACCATGTCATTTAGAGAAATGGAGTCTTTATTTTTCGTGCTACCAAGTCCATCATGCTTGAATTTGATAAGAACTGCTTTGAACATGCGATTGCTGATGGGAAAACAGATTTACTGCCAATGTCATCATCGTGATCATCTAGAGAATGTTGTTGTGTGCCCTAAGGAACGTATTTGTAAATGCTGTAGCTGATAACTAATGCTGACTGTGTTGTCCACTGATGCAGGGTTACATCTTGGTGGAGTATGAGACCTTCAAAGAAGCACAGAAAGCCATGGACGCCCTGAACGGAGCTGACATTCTGGACCAGACCATCAACGTGGACTGGGCATTTGTCCGAGGAGCTCATGAAGTGTCAAGAAAGAGGTCAGTAGATTTTGTATGCCTCCGCAACAAAGTTGGGAGATGGCATTATATTTCAGGGTTGTCTGTCCATGAAATATTTTACCAAATACTATTTAACGTGGTATAATGATGATATATGACAAACCTCTCTGAATGAAGTTGTATTGCTGCAAAGCATATTTTCCAGGCATTAGAGGATGAAATTTTACTAAATATTACAAATTTTGGCAATACTTGAGTGTCTGGGCAGGAGGGTGGAGGCATACTAGTCGACTGCGTAAAGTGGAATTTCTGTAGTTTTCTATTCCTTTTTCTCTGACATTTTCTTCTCATCCCAACTCTTCCAACCTGTGATAATATTCAGTATGGTTTAACGCAAAGACTGTAGAGCACTGCAGAGCAGCGTATGACTGATTTCTCTCTCGTATTTGCACATAAAAAAGTGTAGTATGCCATGGGGCGATACAGCCACCATTTTAGTATGCAGAGCATGTCTGCATGCACTGGGCATATTTTTTTTTATAGAAAGTAACAAAAAAATTATGGATGAATCCAGGGATTTAAAACTTCATCTGGTCTTTGGTTTAAAGCTTAAACCTAGTTCATACACTGCAAAATTATGAGGGAATGTCAGTTAGCAGTGTTCTCTTGGCAAAATCACTGCCTGAGCTAAAAATTACCCCAGAAAGCCCTTTCACTAAAATTAATCTTCAACATGTGTGTGTGTGATTTGTCTCCCTCTATTTATTGAAAGAAACTTGAGGCTTTCATTCTTTTTAATTTTCTTTTTGCCCCCTTTTTTCCTTGTTACTTTCCACAATGCAGAAGCGGTAGAAGACGTTGATGGATACGATGGAGCTCTGTGTACATATTCCCTTCATATCATGATAACAAGCCAGGCGGGAGAAGCTCTGGACAGTCAGAAATACAGACAACAGTTCAGCTCATTAATCAGGCACCCAATGTGGGCTTTGTGGGATATTTTTTTCCAAGGAACACACAGTCAATGGAGAGGATTATACCTCTTTAATCCCCCTCAGGATTATCTATCCAGGAAGTTTGAAGATTATCTCTGTGAAGTCATTAAGTTTGCCTGATGTTTGTCGAACCAGTTTTTATCACTTGAGCATGATCATACCTCAAAATACTTAGCATGAAAAATGTTGATAACTCTTTACATTTTCTTAAATGGGATGGTTATTAGATAAAGAGTCTTTAAAAGATGAGCTACCAGAAATAAATTGATTCTTAAGTTTTCAGCTGTTTACTTAATAAATTTCCCTTTATTCTATTGGTTATTTAATATTGTTCTGAACTGTCTGTACCATACACAGCATACCAAGGCAACCAGAGCAGAGAAATGCTCTGAAAGAGCCCCAAAAAGTTTGTCAACATGGTCAGCAGTAATGGCAGGCTGCTTACATGAAGACGTACCTTAACTGTGCGTGACGGGTATATGAGATCAATGAGCTATTAAGGTTTTGAGTTAAAAAGAAGGGTTAAAATTGGCAAGGATTACAGGATGCAATCATGGCAGATATGTTTTGCTGTCGTGTTGTTTATGCATAGAGTGGAGATGGTGCACATGTCTGTGTATGATACGTTCTTGAATCCAGCAACCAGGGCTATAATTATAACATTCCTCTCAAGTCAGTCTCCGGGCTGCGAAAAAGATGGACCCCCTACACCAGAAAATGTATGTCAGTATACATGCATGTTTTCGTTTAATTTGTCAAAATTTACATAATTCCCCCCAAAACATCGTTTTTAAAAAACAAACACAATTTTAAGTAAAAGCTTGTTCCTGCCAGATGACTTGTTTGTAAATAACAATTTTCCCTCTCATTTGTATCTTCAATAGTGCTTTTAAATGTCAGTATCATGTATGTATACTGGATGTATCTTTCTTGTGATTGAATACATGTGGATGTTAACATTGATGCTGTTGCATTGTGAAACATAAATGTAAGTCTTTTTGGAACCAGTCTTTGAATAGTCTCTTCTTCTTGGTGTGACTGTCGTGTTGGGAGACAATGAAATGTTTATATATAATACTGTACATGTTTCCATTTATCAATATAGGGAGAGGGGGCGTGCAACGGGGAGATATGTGGGGAGAGGACAGTGTCAAGTGTGAGAAAGAGAGAGATGAGGCTAGGGAGACAGAATAGATAGAGAGAGAGAATAGGGGGGTAGAATACTAGTCACTTGTATAATGCACATAACAGAAAATTCAAGTCATTTTATCTTTGCCTCCTTGGCTCAACCATTTCCCTTTCATAAGAAAGTTACCACATTGCCAGATTGTCATTTTAAATGATTTTATTAGAAAATATAGATTATAAATCTCATACCACCCTTCCTTGGTTGGCATAAAAACAAGTCGGAGGAAAGAGGCTGGCAAATTACATCTGACAACCAGGACAAATACAACATGATTAAACCAAATATGAAAAACAATCCCTCACATAAATATTAAAAAAAAAACAATCCCAAGGAAAATACAAATAATATTCAGTATCACTTGGGACCACATGAATCAATGAACATGGTAGTACAATTCTGGCTACTGATATACAAATAATGCACAGTTGTGAGTGCGTTGGGGCTGTGCAGCGCACGGTAGGAGGGTGTTTACCGTGCGCTGCACTGCCTCGACGTCACGAACGTTACAACTGTGCATTATTTGTTTTATGAGACAGGTCAGAATTTAAAGGTTATTACACTTGGGTCTACCCCGGTACCTTGAAGATTTTGGTGCGTCTCCCATATTACAAGAGTTTAAACGACGAAGAAATCAAATGGCTGCTTCCACGGACGGCTAACCTAAACACCAACAGCAACAGAAAAACACTAGTGTCTATGATGCGACACTCCAACATGAAGGGTGTAGCACTTAGGCCAAGATTTTTCTAGAAGTCCTCAATTTTGATATGAACACATTTACAGTTTATGTAGACTCGACATGCCACTGGTTAATTTCTCAATATCTTGGTCCGAGAGAAGCTGAATCGTCCGTTAAGGCAGCCATTTTTTCCCTGTGTAAAAAACACGCTCAATGATCGAGCGCAAATTGCTGCTAGCTTGCGCGCATACACCGCGCGCTGGATCAATCGGTCCAGAGCTCTAGCAACCTAGATTGCATAGAGTTTGTACACAAACTGGAAATGCTGCACGAAAATTGCAGTGCTGCACAAGAAATGCAGAGTGCTGCATAAGAAATGCACGGCTGGAATAATTAGTAAAATTAATGCATAATCATGTGACTCGCATACGGGATTCCTATTGGTCACATTCTTTAACCTGTCTTATAATACACAAGAAAGCCTTCAAATATGCAAATTAGGACAGCTATCTTAGAATAAACAGAATAGTCATGGTCATGTGCATAAATCAATGTTATAAATGAGTGACATTTATATTTATATCTTAAATAAGAGGGTATTTTTGAGGATTTTGCTTCCTACTTTGACATTATAAGATTTCAATTGATGAGCGATCAAAAACAAATAAAGGCCCCCTTCAGCTCAAGGCACCAGTGACAGCTATATGTATTCAGTGCTTTTGATTGTCACCATTTCCTCTTGGGCTGTGCCCCGCTCAGAAAATAGTACAATCAAAGTCATCTCATGCGCATAGATTTCACTACCACCTCTCCAGGCACTATACATGTATTATACAAACAGAGAATTCTCTGAGGTACATGGCTAAAAACATAGCACAAAGTGATCTTAAAACAGTACTTTTATCACAAGGCCGTAATTCTCCAGAGCAGTACTTTACCCCGTTTCCATCAATCAACAGCGCATGTTAGCGTTGACTTTAGATTACACTTTGTATTTTTATTGCCCATTACTCTTTGCCAATTTGTACCGCGCACATGTTAAGTGGTCATTGTATTCGTGGTACAAATGGCGCGCATACAAAAAACATTGAGACGTCATGAATAGACAACTCGCCTGACAATGCAAGATGCAAATTCTTTCAAAAATTCGGTATATCAATTCACTATGGGTCTTTTAACATTGGTTGTGCAAATGAATTACAATGCAAACTGTTATAGGGACTCACACGCACGCCAGTTGTTAATAAAGGTACTATTTACGGCTATTTATGCCAATGAAGTACTAGTGACTGCTGGTTTATGCAAATAAGGTACTTTTGATAGAATGGTTAAATTCAGTTCATGCCAGTCAACCAATCAGGGGACAGGATTAATCAGATGAGATTTACATATTTCTACACTGCTAATGTGATCACATAAAGATCTTTATAAGCAGTAGGGCAAGGGCCCCAACCTCCCCCATGTGATTCAAGCTCTGGTTCTCCGTACACCTGCTGCTAGTCCTTGCAAGTCATGACAGATAGTCCTTATTACTGGTAGTCAAAGCTATTAGTCCTTGCTACAGGTACCCAAAGCTGCTAGTCCTTGCTAGTCATGACAGATACCGGTGGTCCTTGATACTAGTAGTCAAAGCTGCTAGTCCTTGCTAGTCATGATAGATAGTCCTTGCTACAGGTGGTCAAAGCTGCTAGTCCTTGCTAGTCATGACAGATACCGGTAGTCCTTGATACTGGTGGTCAAAGCTGCTACTCCTTGCTAGTCATGAAAGATAGTCCTTGCTACAGGTAGTCAAAGCTGTTAGTCCTTGCTAGTCATGAGAGATAGTCCTTGCTACTGGTAGTCAAAGCTGCTAGTCCTTGCTAGTCATGAGAGACGGTCCTTGCTACTGGTAGTCAAAGCTGCTAGTCCTTGCTAGTCATGACAGAATGTCCTTGCTGCTAGTAGTCAAAGCTGTTAGTCCTAGCTAGTCATGAGAGATAGTCCTTGCTTCAGGTAGTCAAAGCTGTTAGTCCTTGCTAGTCATGAGAGATAGTCCTTGCTACTGGTAGTCAAAGCTGTTAGTCCTAGCTAGCCATGGCTGCCTGCTTTCTGGTGCCAGAGCCAGAGCGTTGCTTGGCCAGGGAGCCATTGTTTGTCAGCTTTAAGATCTCATAGATATCCAGGGCCTCTCCTGCATGGAAGAACAAGGAAGTAAAGTAGAAATGTATGATATTTATTAAAAACAATCAATGATTGCATATCAGTGGACCAAATTCACGTGGCTAACAAAGATAAATGAGTATATTAATAGCAAATATATGAATATACATTTTCAGCACAATGAAACTCAAAAACAAGATCAGTAAAACAAGGCATTAGCAATATTGTGTCTCGCCCACTTGCAAAAATAACCAGAAATATCGCGATCTCCGTTGCTACGCAAAAGAATTGTATCCCTGGCTGATTGTGAAATATCTGCCATAGAATGTAACATTCCATAAATGAGAAGGGCTATTTCACGCAATGCTACTTCCTCTTTCTACTCCCCCTCCCCCACCTTCCCCCTTCTTTGAGATGGAATAAAAAGCCTCCACGAAGTTCTATTAGATTAGACAAAGACAAAACAGGATGATAATCAGTTACACAATAGAGGAGGTACCCCCAGTGCATCTATGACCCAAGTTAGGTTGTAATCCAAGCGACCTATGTGAAGTTATTTGTCAAAAGAGAGTCTTGCAGGTAAACTTTAACGTATGACCTCAAATGACCTTTGACCTTATCCTGTGACCTCCAACAGCACCATAACATGAAGGTACCCCCAGTGCATCTATGACCCAAGTTAGGTTGTAATCCAAGCAATCCATGTGAAGTTATTTGTCAAAAGAGAGTCTTGCAGGTAAACTTTAACGTATGACCTCAAATGACCTTTGACCTTATCCTGTGACCTCCAACAGTACCATAACATGAAGGTACCCCTAGTGCATCTATGACCCAAGTTAGGTTGTAATCCAAGCAACCTATGTGAAGTTATTTGTCAAAAGAGAGTCTTGCAGGTAAACTTTAACATTTGTGACGGACGACGGACGACGGACGACGGACGACGGACGGACGACGGACGGACGACGGACGGACGACGGACGGACGCCATTTGGATCCCTTATTCTTGCCTTCACCTCCGGTGGGCGAGACAAAAAGTAGAGCAATTCGACTGCCACGCAGTCGATAAATATGCCTCCGCCTCTTTGCTAGCTCTATTTAGATTATTTTCAGAAAATCTGTTTGTTTGGTTGGAAATGTTCCAGTCAATTCCTATGTGAAATGAAAATACATTTATTCTCTTTTTGTATGTTTAGCGAAGTTTGGCAATGTTCATTTGACCTTTGACCTCTCACTTCTTTGACTTCCAATCTAACCAGTCTGTCTAAATCCATCCTTGTATCCTTGATTCTTGTACCATGTTTTCTTGAAATGCATAATTGGATTGGGATTTATTGTGAAAAGTATCAATTTGGGGGCAATTTTCAGCAAATTTTGGCAAAGTTCATAAACCTTTGACCTCTGACCTTTCAGGAATTTTACCCAAACTTTCACCAGTCTACCTTCATGAAGTGACACATCTCTGTACCATGTTTGTTTAAATTAAATCATTAGATTTGGATTCAATGTGAAAAATAGCCAATTTTGACAAAGTTCATTGACCTTTGACCTCTAAACTTTCAGGAATTTTACCCAAAATGTCACCAATCTACCTCCAAGTAGTGATCCACCTTTGTACCATGTTTGATGAGAATTGTATCCTTGGATTTGGATTTAATGTGAAAAAGGTCAATTTTGGCAATTTTTCACAATGTTCATTGACCTTTGACCTTTGACCTCAATCAGATTTGACCCCAATTTTACACACTTCATTGGTTTTATGCAATACACACATGTACCAACTTTGAAGCAAATCTGGTTCACGGTTCTCAAGATATTGCCTAAACGGATTCGGGACGGACGGACATACGTACGTACGTACGGACGGACGGACAACCCGAAAACATAAGGCTTCCTCCACTTTGTGGCGGAGGCATAAAAAGAACAATAATGAAGGAGGAGAAAGGTACATGTAATACAAATTGTTGGTTCGAGTAACCCAATGAGGCTGCATTCTGGTAGGCTGATAACAAGGGAAGTAACAATTCACCTTTTACATCTTTTCAGTTCTCTTTCTGACCTTTGTCAATCATTATGAAAGATACTACTTTATGTATGTATGTACTCCATATATGTCTAAATAAACTGTCACCATGGAAACCTACAACTCATAGATATAAGTGTTTTCAATGGATGGTAAAGTGTGTTTATAATTTCTAAAAAGTAGTTTGGTGCTGACCTTGAGGGATGCCATAGCCCTGAAGCAGTCCGTGGGGATTGGAGGGAGTCTGGCAGTCCATGGAGACTTCTTTCCTCAGTACAGTATCAATGTCCACTGCACTGAAGAAAGCCACAGACTGCCAAGAAGAAGCACAAGATGATAGAGAGAGAAATTAATATATTATAACATGTGTGTGTTTATAAGAGAAACCTCTCAATAGAGTAAAAAAATGTTTTAATGTGAGCCATGCTGACCTAAAAATAATGCGGCTTTCTCATGTTAACAAAATAAATCTTTGCCCTAGCTGTTCAAAAAAAAATGAAACACTTTCCAATTTTTTAAAAACTCTAATCAAGCTAAAATTTACACATCATACAGTCAAAGGATGTCAATTTTTTTAGAAGCAGGTTTCATGATTTTCACATTTGGACAAGTTTGGACCTTAAAATGATTGTGTATGACACCAATGCCCACTGTGCATCACACATGTCAATCCACAAGGTCTTTTCTGCAAGAAGCATCATGAATTACTAATGACACTATGTGATGGCAGTTGCTAGGGGATTCACATGTGTAACGCACAATGACCGTTGTTGTGTACTGAATTATTTATCTGATACACACAAAGTTTTTGGTCTAAATTTGGCCAAAAATAAAAATCTCATGACATATACAAATTATAATTAATAATAATAATAATAATAATGGTTATTTATCTGCGCTATACACAAAAAGTATCACAGCGCTTACAATCAGATATAAAATATAAATATATAAATTAAATTGCATCAATCATTGGAGTTCTCAACTGTGCCAGATGAGGCCTGGTGGCCTCTTGCTTGCTGCTTCGTTCACCAACAATTTAAGGGACAAGCCCGGTCAGCACATTATTCACAGAAGCTCTAGTATAGCACTTGAGGCCACCAGGCCCCAGATGGGACCAGCAATTAGAAGAAAAATGATTGATGAAATGTTGCCAAATCCTCCTCCCAAGCCCAAGTCTCACCTGTGGTAGGTCATCCATGTCCATGTTGTGAGCAAACATAGCCCTGGTCAGGAGGTTGGTGATCTGCAGGGCTAGGGCAGCACGGTACCGGTCTTCACTCCGCACCAGGTAGCGGACTTCGTCGTGAATGCTGATGCAGAAGCGGCCGTCGATGCCGTAGCTCTCAAACAACCAGCGCATGCAGACCAGCATAAGGTGCAGATAGTCCACCGCAGAGCTCTGCACCACCCAGTTCACACGGCTTGTCAGGAACTACGTCAGATGTTTAAAATGGTTTTAAATTGGTGGTTAAAACATCATGCCACCCAGGGGCTGAATAAGCATTTCTCGTAATGCATTCAGTTATCTCTACAACTGTGTAGAAATGAGTTATGACATTCAACTATATCTAGTGATCTAGTTTTCATCAATGGAATGCACTCTGAATCTATTAGCTTTTACAACTCAAACAAACACCGGACAAGATTTGAGGTTACTAGAAGTAACATGTTATTTAAAAAACATGCAAAAACATAACAAAAATGGTCTAGTGCGACATTTTGACAACAAAAACATTGATTGATTGATGCATATATATAAATATCATACTTATATGTTATGCAAAGTAATCTAAATAGTGAAATATAACAGTTCGTCCAACATGATTTTTCAATGATGTCCACGCTTGAACTTAATATATACTTTGGTGAAGGCGTATCTCATGAACGGGCAGCAGCTAGTCAGCTGGTAAGCAACTTCTATATTATATGGAAGCAGGTAAGGTTTTTGGAAAGATAAAATTAAAATCATTATGTATGTGTAACAAAAAGCAAAACACAATCTGGTGTAATAATGATAAATCAATAAATCAACAAAGTGAATTAAGCTCTTTAATAACTCCTTCATCTTTCTTTATACCTTCACCATGGTAACCCAACAAGCAAAAATGAGTTACCTCATTGTTGACAGTATCCGGCTGTAGGGCTCGACTGATGCTGCAGTGCAGTACCGGTGTCTTAGGGTTCTCAGACTGTGCTATCTCTTCCAGCTCATTGAACATAGCCGACTCGCTGATTAAAAAGTAGCCAAATGATTGAAAATAATCTCATTGAACATAGCCAACACTCTACATCTAAACAATTGAAAATATACGCACTCAACATAGCCGACACACCGATGAAAATGTATCCAAATGATTGAAATATGCTCATAGCTGACTCAATAAATGAAATATACTCATTGAACATAACTGACTAATTGAAAATATAGCCCAGCAGTCTTTCCAAGGACAACAACATGGTGCACTGTAAAATTCATTGAATATATGTGGTCTTTTATTTGTTCCACAAATATTTCTACCTGGTAATGAAGTCACACAATCTCACTTGGAATCTCTAGTTGAGAAAAAACTAGAGCAATCGTGGCAGTCAATAAATATGCCTCCGCCTCTTTGCTATTCTCAGAAAATGTGCATGTTTGGTGGGCAATGTACCATTGCTCCTATGTGAAATGAAAATATCACATTTTTTTTTTCCAAGTTTGGCAATGTTCATTGACTTTTGACCTCTTACTTCTTTGACTTCCAATCTAACCAGTCTGTCCATCCTTGTATCAAGTTTGTTTAAAATTAGCCAATTTTGGGCGAAGTTCATTGAACTTTGACGTTTCAGGAATTTTACCCAAACTTCACCAGTCTACCTCCACAACGTGATACATCTCTGTACTATGTTTGGTTTGAATTGAATCATTAGTATTGGATTCAATGTGAAAAATATCTATTTGGGGGCAATTTTTAGCCAATTTTGGCAAAGTTCATTGACCTTTGATCTCTGACCTTTGAGAAATTTCACCAAAAATGTCATCAGTCTACCCCCCTAATAGTGATCTATGTTTGCACCATGTTTGGTCGGTATTGCACCATTGGATTTGGGATATATTTTGAAAATTATCACTTAGGGGGCAATTTTTAGCTATTTTTTGGCAAAGTTCATTGACCTTTGACCTTTGAACTCTCAGGAGTTTTACCCAAACTTTCACCAGTCTACCTCCATGAAGTGATACATCTCTGTACCATGTTTGGTTAGAACTGCCCCATTGGATTTGGATTTGGGTTTATTGTGAAAAATATCAATTTTTGCAAAGTTCATTGACCTTTGACCTTTGACCTCAATCAGATTTGACCCCAATTTTAGACACTTCATTAGTTTCATGCAATACATACATGTACCAAGTTTGAAGCAAATCTGGTTCACGGTTCTCAAGATATTGCCTAAACGGATTCGGGACGGACGGACGGACGGACAACCTGAAAACATAATGCCTCCGGCCACTTTGTTGCGGAGGTATAAAAATTATAAAACTTGCTGCAACTACTCACATCATTTCTGAGGTAAATCAAAAGTACAACAAAGGCCAGGTACAAACCTTCCACCATCCCATTTCCTTTTGTCTGTTATTTCCATGTCCTGTGAATCAAGGTAAATGGGTCTGCAAGAAAAATAAATAATCACTTAAATAAATAAACAACAACATTAATTGAGATCAAATGTACAAAATGACCGATATCAATTAAATAGAAATATAACACATTTCAAAACGTGCATAAAAAATTACATTGCTAGAAGCTTGATGTAATGATGTAATGAGAGTTCAAGAGCCAAAATTAATGTGCCAAAAATGGCCAGAAGCACTCATTTCAGAAACACCATTTCAGTAATCAAGATCAATTGCACAATAATCTACAACATTGTCTACAGAAATGTTTTCTCTTGGGACTGATTTAAATAAAATGCAACGCAACTATTATTAAAGCTCCTAAATTGGCTCTCATTAGCATACCGTAATCAAATTAATCTGTCTAAATGCTGAATAAATCAGTGCCACACTTCAGCATGAGAACAGTTTGAGGATTGAGTAAACTTTCAGTCATATTTTTTGTTTAAATATCAAATATAACACAATCATGCTGGTTGGCTGCTCTACAAATAGCTGATGTTATCTTCATCATCACCAATGTCTTATGTGTGTTTACTTCAGCAGAGATAACATTGATGTAAATTGTTCTCCTACTCCCTTCTGAGTAGTTGATAAACTTACTGCTGGCTCTGTGCTTTCTTGGAGAGATCTTTAAGTTCTTCTAGTGTCAGCCACCCTGCCTCCTCCCTTTCCTCTTCCTCCTCAATCCCTTGCTCTTGCCTTATCTGCTGCTGTAGTGCCTGGCCTGTAGGTGACAGGTGGTACCTGGAAGAGGGCCGGGGCAGGTCCAGAAGGTATGAACTGACCCAGCAGAACGACTATGCACAATATTGCCAAATCTGTCTATAATGATCAGCCATAGGGAAAAAGATTTACAGGCAGGTGGTCTTTATGGACAGTGGGATTACCAGACTGGTTAGACTCATTTTCCACCGAACTAAACCGGTAGCTTGATGACCTACTTTGTGCTGTGACTTATGCTATCACTCCACATTTTGAGTCACAAGAGGCAGTTCACACAACTAATATATCCTCTGTGGAACAAATTGACTAACACATGAAAGCTTTTAGGGCAAATAATTAGTTTGTAAGAAATCATTACATTCAACACCTGATTTCTGTTTGCAGTCAAAGCAAGTTGTTCTCAAGATCTTATTGTCCATTATATCTGAGGGGAAAAGATCTGTAGAGTTTACACGTACAGTCGTCTTCCTTTGGTTGCCATGTAGATGTCTCTGGCTTTCTGCCTAGCCTCATCTTGGCCAAGTCGGTGGTTGAACTGCATCAGGAGCCTCATGGCAAACTTCTCCCCAGCACCATAGATCCGGCCATAGTTTATCACCTGCAGGCACGAGAGCAGTTAGTTATATGACCACACTAGGACAGTCTCTCTGTAACCCAGAAATGACTACTATTATTACAGTCAGTGAGAGGAAGTATCATTCCAAGAGAAAGAGAGACAGAGAGAGGGAGAGAAAGGGAAAGGGAGAGAAAAATAAACAGCAAGAGGGAGAGAGACAGAGAGAAAGAGAAAAAGAGAGACAGAGGGAGAAAAACAAAGATACAGAGAGAGGGAGAGAAAGAAAAAGAGACAGAGAGAGGGATAGAAAGAGAAGGGGAGAGGGAAAGGGGAAAAAGAGAAAGGGAGAGAAAAGGGCAAAAAATAGCAAAAAATACACTTTTGACCTCTTATATTTTTTTAACAAATGCAAATATACATTCAAAGGAAGAAAAATGCAGAGAATAGAATTTCACTCATGCAGTAAAAAAAAAGTTCTAAAAAAGTTTTAAAAAATATGGGACATAGGACAGGAAATTAAATTAAAGAAATGGAGGTGGGCTGGTCATCTGGCCAGGAGGAAAGATGATAGATAGATTTATAAATTAACCATCTGGACCCCAGGGCTAACACCAGAAGAAGAGGCAGGCAAAGAAGGTTGTGGATTGATGATATTAGAGATTATATTCCACATACTAAGAATGCTGCTATATGATTGGTCAAGAGTTGATCATGTGATAAAGGGTAGTTTTGCCCATCTGATAACCTGAGGAAAAGTTCGTTACACTCTAGGTGATAGTACTTTTTGGTTTCGCTGATCCCTTCACTCCTCACAGTCCTAACGCGTGATCAATATTTTGAGTACGCGCGAAATAAAAGTGTGTTACACTCGGACTATCAACTGACAGTAGCTCTTCCTGACGCGTCCTAGTAACGCGCGTCTTAACGCGTCCTAGTAACGCGCGTCTTAACGCGTGTTCCCCATGGCAGCGGCTCAGGGTTAGGTAGAGAAGTAAGCATTATTTTTGTACGTCAAATTGTCATTTTTGGTATAGATAGTTGGTTTCAGATGTGGAATATAAAGCAAAAAATCAAGGTTTGGTTTCAGGTAATGAGACGAACTTATCACTTCCTCGGCGATCTGAATGTATACGCTTTCTTTCCTCAGCTGCGCTTCGGAAAGATAGCTACATCCAGATCGCCTCGGAAGTGATAGTTCGTCCCATCACCCTCACCAACGTTGATTATTTGCTTAATATGGTAGCATGACATGGAAATGAACGGCACGAGATAGATGAAAATGGAAAAATGATGAGGAGGCATTCCTTCAGCAGTGGAGAGAAATAGGCTAGAGATAGTAAGTGAATACCAATATATAAAGGATGCTCCTAAAATTTTGAGAAAGAAAAATCATATTTTGGTTAGAAAAATAATTTTGTATTATGTTACCACTAAGATGATACTGGTTGGCAGGTGTTCCCTGTTCATACCTTGGCATGTTCTCTGCTGATTTCTACGGTGGAGGCCGTCACGCTGTGCATGTCTGTGCCCGCACTCCTCTTCCCTTGCAGCATCATCCAGCTGAATGCTGTACAGCCTACAAAACAATCAAATAACTAGAGCCTCACAAAGCGCCTTGAGTTTATAATGGAAGGAAAGGATTAAGTGGCCGTTAACCCATTCACTACTCACAAACAGGTACTGACCCAGAAATGTACCTATCGCAGCTTGATTAACTGTATTTTAATGTGTGCAATCAGTATTTCAATAGTTTAGCTACCATGTAAGATCGTATTTGTGGATCTTTCTTTCAGAAATGCTGTTAAAAGAGGATTTTAGTCAACATTGTATGTCCAACTCGGTAAAAAAAAATTGAATCATAATACACATTGCATGAATTGGTGGCACTATTTTCAGTTTGAACACAACCACTATACAGTGGCTGGGTCGACGAAGACTCTTTGTTTTTAACAGGCAACAAATACTGGTCTTAGAATCTGGTAGTATTTAGGTGAATTCTCTTGAATCTGCTGACAATCATCCATGCTGGGAGGAAGGGGGAAGCTAGAGGTTTGAGAGAATCCTTTTTCAATCGTTGCTTAAGTTGACTTGATGATTTGTTTGTGTGGACTTGTTTATATCTCAGAACCTTGTTCTAAAGATACAATGGAAGCAGATACATTTTCTTTTATACATATCATTTAAATAATTACCATGGAAACCACCAAAGTTCTTATCTCCCAGCAGGGCAGCAATCCAGAGTTCTTGTGAGTCAACATCTGCTCCGACAAAGTGATAGCCAGGCGGGCATTGAACCATGGACTTGAGCTCACTACCCACACGGTCAGTCTGCAGCGCAGAGAATGCAAATTCAACATCAGCTCAGATACACAATTCCAATCTCCTTGAAGAATTATCATCAAGTGATATTTGTCTATGTGTCTCATTTCTTTTTTAATGTTTGAAACAGATATAATAAATGTGAACTGAGTAACTGATGCTGCATCAAAAGCATGAAGTGAAACGGTATTAAATTTCATTCTTGGTATTTAAAGGAAATGTTCAATGATTTTACATATGGCCATATTTCACACCAATGCAAAGTTTATATATAATATTTATATCACTACTTAACTACTGTATATGCCATATATATTGCGAGGTTTTTATTTTCGCGAATTTCGTGAGTCTGGACTATTCGCGAAATTACTAATACGACATGCTCAAGCACATGTACTTCCAGTACTAGTACTCCATGATCGCGAATTTAACCACTCACGAAATTGCCGGGAAGTCCTGATTCGCGAAAATGTAGACTTGCAAAATATATGGCGTATACAGTACATGGAGGTAGAAATTTTTGGTAAAATTCCTGAAAGGTTGATGAACTTTGTCAAAATTGGCTAAAATTGCAAAAATCTTATTTTCTACAAATTAATGAATAGGTTAATAATCAAATTTTGACCATACTTGTTACAAAGATGGATAACTGCATTAAGATAGATTGGATAGATTGAAAACTTGTCAAAGTAGTGAAAGGTCAAAGGTCAATAAACTTTGCCAAACTTGCCTCAACATAACCCCCCCAAATGATATTTTTTGCAATTACTAGAAATTGAATGGTTTGATTCCAACTGTGAATTCAATGGTACATTTTCAGCAAAACCTGCAAGTTTTCTGAGCATAGAAAATTATCAATTTCAATGAAGCTAACAAAATAGCAAAAGTATATTTATTAACTGCATGTCAGTCAAATTGCTCTAGTTTTTGTTGTGTTTTACAATACCCACCCTCCACTCAACAATTAACATTCCAAGCTTGACCACAAAGAGTTTCCTACCCTGGCGTTGCTAGCGGTCAGCCATGTTGGCTCCACAGCTCGCCTGGTCACCGTTCCGGCCGTGATGACCCTTGGGATGATGGCACCATAGCAACCCTCCTCTTCATACTCAGGATTCCGTCTAACTGATGGCGGTAAGTCCCCTTTCTCCAGGCTGACCACCATCTGAGAACTACCGTAACAAGGTAGGGTCAAAGACACCATTAATGATCAGTGACGTATAAGGGATCAGTCAATCTGAACACTACCCGAACAAGGTATGGTCAAGGACATCATGAATGATCAGTTACATATAAGGGATCAGTCAATCTGAACACTACCCGAACAAGGTAGGGTCAAAGACACCATTAATGATCAGTGACGTATAAGGGATCAGTCAATCTGAACACTACCCGAACAAGGTATGGTCAAGGACATCATGAATGATCAGTTGCATATAAGGGATCAGTCAATCTGAACACTACCCGAACAAGGTATGGTCAAGGACATCATGAATGATCAGTTACATATAAGGGATCAGTCGATGAGAACTACCGGGACAGGGTAAAGTCAAGTTCACCATGAAGAGAATGAGAAGCATACCGAGGGTGTTAGTTTCCTCACATCAGACTTGAGAGTCACCCACAAAGACATCTTTATTTTCTCACACGATCAACCTCAACCATCAATGACATAAATAATTGCATCAGTACAAAACGTGGGCACGCTATAATGTTCCAATGCTTTATCATTATTGCTTGCATTAAGTGAATGAGTGAGCCCTGTAGATCCTTGTTCTGCCACACTGCCATCAATATATACAGTATAGCCAAGGCTGCATGCTTTGGTCACTCCTGAGTTATCACAGGAGAAAAACTAGAGGGCAGTCAGATAGTAGAATATTTCTGGTATTTGGACTGGCAACAATATATTCCATCATTCCACAACATATTTTCTGCTGCTGAAATTGTGGTTAGACTACACAAAGATTGGCACTCCAAATTCCAATATTGTAAAACTGGTTATTTTTGTAGCACACCACACCTACAACATATTTATGAGATGTTATTTTTGCGCACAAGAAATATTTGTCATCTGTCATCATTTGTCAACGCCTCACAACACCAAACATGCGCACAAGTTGAATGCCAGTACTGGTAAATGCAGGCTGGTTTTAAATTTGTGGTGATGTTAAACTTGCGCTTGCTTCGTTTTACAGTTTTGCAGTAGCCAATATTTTGGTAGTTTCCCAATATTCTGATGGCTCCTGTTCATACCAATATGTACATAAACTCCACACTCTTTCCAATTTTGGCCACAAACCTAAAATTTGTTTGAAGTCTTTTTTAAATTTGTTCTGACCTGACTCTCTTCTGTGCATTCCTCCAGAATGATATGAGTTTGTTGATCTCCAGGATGCGGTCTGCCTGCGCCCCGCCCCCAGAGCCTAGGGTGCCATCCTCCACCTTGTTCAGGAAGTCCTTGGCCAGTGGGCTGCCTACATTAACATCACCTCCATCCTACACCATGGGAGAAACAGACTCGTTAGTGGCTTGGCCAGTGGGCTGCCTACATTAACATCACCTCCATCCTACACCATGGGAGAAAAAAAGACCCCATATTGGAAATTAATCATTATAGATTAATTAGTTCCAATCTGGTAGTTGCAATTTTCCCTAAAAAACAACAAAATTGAGTTAACAAGAGGAAACAACAATTATTTCTAAAGGTATCACATAAACGAGATACAGATGGATGGACAGATAGCCAACCTGGAAGAATAACGCCACTGGCCACCTCAAGACAGAGGCATGAAAAAAAAAAGAAGAAAGAAGAAAGGAGCACCAAAGATCTTTAAACATATTGGCATATATCATAAGCTATGCCATGTTAATCGACATTTAAGAAAAATAATAAACAAATAACACCATTTGTCTAGTACATAGTACTTCGCAAAAGTCTTCACACAGTCAAGAGAAAAAGAAGGAAGACAAACTACTTGCAGAAAGGAAAACTACCATTGAAAAACTGTCTTCCGAAAAAAAAAAAAAACGATTTGCATAATACAGACATACAACCCTGTTGTTCAAAGAAAGAATCAATGGTCATTTCCAGGGCCATGTTGCATAAGGTTTTCAATCATTGTAACTTATCATCAATGGTAATTACCATGACAATAGCTAATGAGCTCTTATTATTACACCTGTTGCCTCGGTAGTTACCATCGAGGGTTAGTTACAGTAATTGGACACCTTGATGCAGCATGGACCAGCTCACCTTGTGAGGTAGTTTGTAGAACCAGCAGCCTGGGATCTGGACCGCTTTAACAGGCAATCTACCGCTGTGGGTTGGACCATGACCCGCACTCCCCTGCAAACAGGTGCAATCAAACATATATCATCAACATGTCATATATTCATCTTTCTATTGGGTCGATATACAGTTAAACCTGTCTATAGCAGCCACTCAAGGAAAGTGGCAAAAGTGACCACTAAAGACAGATGACCACTATTAACAGGTGACCACAACTATAGACAGGTAGGCAAATATTTTAATTTTTGCCCCCCGGTAATGCCTGATTAGGGTTAAGACACATGATACACATACCTTGACTTGCTTCTCATCTAGAGTTTCCTCCTCCTCCTCCGTGTGGTCATCGAGTTCTCCATCAGATACACGCCTTTGCCTCTTCTCCACCAGTGCCTCTAGGCTCCTAAGTCAAATCAAACATGAACAAACAAGGAGTGAACACAACTTAACCATACTCTCAAAATCAATAGATTTTTTTTTTCAATTACCAGCAGAATGATAGGAAAGTGAAGAAAAGAGAGGAAAGGGAAAGTGAGAGGAAGGCAGAAAATGAGTGTAGGGATTGGGGGGGGGGGGGGGGCTCTAGACTACAAAATATTTGGCAATTGTTACTACTGTTGAATTAATCCAATTTAAACATTGAGAAACCACTTTTTTGAGAGGTAACCCCTCAAGTACTCAACTCTTTACCGGTACTATTTGTCCTCACTCATTTAGCACCTCCCTCACTGAGCACCTCTTTTCAGAGCTTTTTGGTATGAATCAACCCTATAGTCTTCTTCAGGAATGCACAGTAAACCTCACCTTAACCATTAACATGCTACTGGTGGATTAAATCACAATCAATATACACAAATCCCTTAGGGCAGCATTTCATCTGCCATACTGTACAAAGGCTCCAACTATCCTCACTATGCAGGTACCTGCCTTGAAGAAACATGTCAACATCTCTTACTTGAGTGGAAAATCAGGCCCAGATGAGTTGTGATTGGCCTTGCTGGGTCTCCCTGGCACAAGGTAGCCCCATCCATGCTTACTGGTGTAGTGCAGTGGGTAGCCATCCCAGGTCAGCCGCAGCAGCTTAGGTGTGACTCGTGTCTGGGGGCTGAGCAGGGATGGGCCCGGCGACCAGTCGTCATGGGAACGACGCCGGCACAGCTCTCTGTACCACCTATGGTAGGAAGTGGGAATGATTTCACTCATGAACACATACACAATCATATGAACCCATTCTTTACTGAACCCACACGCATGCAGGCTGTGTTTTCTCCACTCACATACTAAGCAGCACGACTCCCATACAATCTGCTGTTTGGACAATATAAAACAAGTTATAAATAACTGTTTGGACAAGATAAAACAAGTTATAAATAATTATTTATTTTGGACAATATAAGACAAGTTATAAATAACATTCTAATACTTTATAGGATATAATTAAGACCCATCCTTTTGGTTATTGTAGTTCCAAAGCACATTTTGGCATCCTACCTGGACAAGCGTTCACAAAGCCAGAAAATCTAACCGTGGGCAACATATTAATCAGATCACCTCTCAGAAGCAATTCCTTCAACCCTACAGCTTTCTCATAGAGAATACTTCACAAAGAGAACACAATCAAAGAGAAGGATTAAATGGCTGCTCACTGTCTTCAATCTCCTCAGGATTATCAATCCAGAGAGTAAGTGGTTACAGAAAATCCCTTGTAGGCAGTACTGAAGTTTACATATTTTTCTATTAGACTAGTTTTTATCACTGGACTTGCATGAAGCCTTCCAAAAGTTGGCAAATAAAGAATGAGTTACTGAGTTACCACTCTTTAACATTCAATATTTGTGGAAACATTTAATATATCCTGTACAAGTTCACTTACAATCACACATTTGGACACTCAGTACCTCATGATCACAAGGTTTGGCTTTCTCTTTTATCAGATGGTAATCGTATTTCATAGAGTTTCCCATCTGAGAAATTGTTTTTAGCGAGCCAATTTCTTCCTATCAGAAGAATGGTTTTGTTGTACTCGAGTCAAATCAAATCCGCAATGGCAGTCTGCTGACGAAATTGCTGTGGCTTACAAACAAGCAAATCAATACATTCATAAGGGATTTTTTTTTTAAACAATAGATGATTAAATACATTGTGAGGTATACATTTTACAAGATCATCAGTCAATAATAATAATTACCAGTTTGTCGGTTTTATTGATACTTTTTTCTTTTTAAAGAACCCCCCCCCCCACACACACACACACACACACACACAACCTAAAAAAAATGAGAGAAAAAAAGAAGAAGACAAAGACAACGTAAGAACATGTGCAGAGTTGTACTCACGCAGGATAGCCCATCATGTGCTGGTTGACCTTTGGGATTCTGTCAGCTGTCTGCAAAACATCTCCTACGTAACTCTCCTCCTTCTCCTCCTCCTCCTCTTCTTCTTGCAATTTTTTTTCTTGTTCCTGCTCTTCTTGCTTCTCCTTCTTTGACTTCTTGGTGGGAGGTGCTTTCTTCAGCCTGTAGTCATCGGCTGACCAGTCCAATTCCCACAGCCATGGATCTTCAGCAAACCTTCATGCAGGAAATCATAACAAAATAATAATAGCTCCATTGCAAAAATGTCTTTCACAGTATTCATGATTGTAAACATCAATAGATCATAATTTGCTGTGAAAAAAAGTCCATCTCCTTGAACTCTTTATGCACCATTGACGTATTGCATTGGTAATACACATCATTTCCATAGGAAAGTATGGAGTCTAGAAGAGAAGGAGTTAAGGTCACTGCAAATGACACACCCTATTCAGTCTTATGCATCTGCACTTCTCTGAATCGCAGGACTCGGTCATTTGCGTAGGTCTGTGAAGTAACATTTCCAGTCATAGGCCCTTCTGACTGCTGAATGGTGGCAAAATCGTGTCATCAGTGGTGGCTTTAAATGCTACACATAAAGCCAGTCACAGGTTTTATGTTCTTATACAGAGAATTATAACAAAATATCTACTCTAAGGTATTTGTTACTATGTTATCATGTCTTAATCCATGGACTCAAAATGGCCTGGGGAGCAACTTGCTGCCTGGTTGCCGGTTCAAATCCTTTGAGTTCATGATTTTTGTCTGACTTCTATTTCGTTCATTACATGATGAATTGAACTATCCTTACTCCTCGGGGTATACCTTAAATTTCTTTTCAGAATTGAAATGACCCTAGAAAGCTTAAGAAAGCTTCCTACTTGTTTTGATGAAGGAGGTTGCAGGCATCATTGGCAATGTGCATGAGAGACTGCTTCATCTCCTGCTGCAGGGTATCATACGTCTCCTGAGACTCCTTGAGGTACCGCTCCCAGCTCCGGTTCACTGGCAGGTATGCCTGCCCCATCTCCAGCATGGCTGCAAAGGTCACAGGGTGCGGAAATCTGCGGAAAATTGGAAACAAAACGTGGCGGACAGTCTTTTAGTAGGATACCATTTCTCAAACACTTCCTTAGATGCATCATTCCCTGCCCCCTATCTAGCATGGTCGCAGAGATCATAGGGCATGGAAGTTACAACAAATTGGAAATGCCACAACACGCCAACTCTCTTTGTTTCGGGTACATGAATTTTGTTGAATGTGGGAAACAAGCCTTGAACACCTCCTATTATTCAATACATACTCCTGGGACATTGCTCGAATGGTGCGCACCTGCAGCAGATGGCAAACCTCACTTATGTCTTTACTCCAGATCCAGGGAGTTCTGCTGACATGGGAAATAAACATAATTCTGCACAAAAGATCTTCCATTAATGAACATTTCAACACATGAGAATTGTACTGACAGCATCTTATTTTCCATCTACAGTCAAACCTGCCAATTAATACCACCCCAAGGAAAGCAGAAAGAGTGCATGGTCATTAGCTTGTTCTTTACTGAGCACGCATAAAGACAGGCTCGCTTTATCCCCACTCAGATACTAGGCAGTAAGAATCCCATACAATCTGCATGTTAGATAATAGAACACAGGCTATAAATAAACTTGAAATACCCTATACAGCACAATTAAACCAACTTTCATTTGGTTACTGCCGTTCCATAACAAATTTTGGCATCCTTACTGGACCAGGGTTCACAAAGCCAGAAAATTCAACAGTGAGCAACGGGTTGTGCAAACAGCTCTGAAGGGACCAAAGTTGAGTAGTCTTTACAGGCAGCTGGTCTTCCTACAGTGGTCAATATAGACAGGCTTGACTGTATCACATCACTTAGGGCATATCATACCACATCATGTTACTCATATACATTTTCAAATTCATATTTCCCTCCTTGACAGCCTTACCTCTCAAAGAACATGGGCAGCAGCTTGCTAAAGACCTCATGCGTGGCAGCCACGTCTTTGGCACAGTACGTCATCAGGTTCTGCATGCACACACAAACAAGGAAAGGAAGCAGCAAGTCACTTCCAACACTCAGCTTGAACAGTGTAGCCAGCAGGTCACATTGGCACCTCCTGTGGAGCCCAACTAAAACTCTCAAAATACCTAGCTTGTGTGCATTGCATGAACTTTAAGCACCGCTGCTACAGGGTGGTTATGCTACCATTTTGATACTCCATTGACCACCCTGTGTCCACCTGACTCTTCATAGCAAGCACTCACCTGGAAGTCAGCCCTGATGTCTTCCATAGAGCCACTGACAAAGACATCCCTCATGGCCTTGTCCAGAGTGTTGTTGTCTTCGCTGTAGAGCTGGTAGACGTCGGCAAGGTTATTGGGGCTGCTCTCAGCCAACCAGGCAGTGGCCTAGGGTGTGGAAACATGCTTGGTTAGCTTGGGAATAAAAACTGGCATCGGGTTTTATCACATATTTACTTGCTGAACAGAGAATGGTCTACTATTTTTGTCATTGCGGTTATGCACAGCAGCAGTGCAACGTGTTGGGTTACTTGTGTGGTGTGTATAGATAGCACAAACAAATAAATAAGGACTCGCGTCAGACATCTACCTGAAGTGTAGGTTAGTTTTTGTTCCAGTTGAGCCAGTCTGACGCATTGTTTTTTTTCCAGCACTTCCCCAGATGAATCCTTGAGCATTGGTTGGTTTATTTCAAATTGTTGCAACTTTTTATGTGCTGGTGCAGGAAGATATTGTGTATGAAAGTTGTAGGGACTTTAATGTGCTTTGGGGATGCCGTTTTTACTGACACCCAAGGCTGTGATCTTCAAACATTATTTTTTATTCATCCCCTGTTTTGCATGCTTATAAATACTCTTGTTTATACTGTTTACAACAATATGAATGTCATGTGTAGCAGGGGATCTAAGCTTTCCTGTGGCACCAAAGTCATACATTGTTAGTTTGAAAGAGGCCCATTTTCAAGCTGATGAATTGCTTTCTAAAAAAACAGGATGTGTGGCCATGCATGCCTAATGAGCTCCTTACTGTAGGGCTGGGTTGAATTTCTATAGAAAAGGTCCACAGAGGTAACCTCATCTCCATGAATAGGTTATGTTATGTTGAAATGTGTTGTAGATTTATTTAAAAGAATATGCCTGCCACAGGCTCTAATCTTTCTTTGCATCTGCAGGCTATTGTGGAGCCAGTGAAAGGTCACATTCTTTATGAATGAACAGGAAGTGACAAGCCCACAGCACTTCCAAACCATCTATAGGCAATTATGGGACAGATCAATTGAAAACTGGTGAAAACTGGACAACGTACAAGCACAATAAACAGGACAGGAGTTAATTTCTACAGAAGAGATTACCGAGTGTTTCAAACAATAAAGCCACCATGTACATGAATATGGTGAATGGGTTATAAACATTACTCTGAATCTCCTACTGCACTCCATCCTACACTAAGCTCATAGAAACTAGATTGTGGTGTAACAAGTGTTCCATTAAAATATTATGTTTGTATCCTTTGTTGGATAAATACAGCTTCATAGAAACATGTTTGCGAGCGATGCATTTCTTGAATAAAGTAAAATAAAATATGAAAGTGTTGTCTTGTCAATAAAAACATACATTATAAATGGACAATAATGTACCTGTATTGTGCATTTATGAAATGAAACTAAATCAATACATTTTTTATTCAATTGTGAGTATTGGATCATATTTTTTGTTTCAAATAACCACAGAAAGCACAGCATACTATATATGCATTTATGAGAAGATGTATGATGCACATAGACAAAACGATAGAAAAGCACAAGAAAATTAAGAAGAGAATGATTGAGACAGAGGGAAAATCAAAGAGACTGGGAAATAAAAAGGTAAAGAAACAAGGGGAAAAAGAGAAAAAGAAGAGCAAAAAGAAGAACCAGGAAGAAAATATCGAATAGCCTGGAATCGAGGCAGTCACCAAATATAAAACAGTAATAAGAAAAAGTCTATTTGTTATGTCTGTTGTTCTGTCATTCATGCAAATATCCAAATGAAAATGGTAATGAAATATGCTTGGAGAATAATTCATATCATAACTCAAATCAATCATAAATCCATGATTAAATGTTCATACTTCATACAAGACAACTTTTGAAAAGGAAGGTACACTTTTTTAAACTCTCTCTGTAGTTGTAGAATCTGGATGAGAAATATCCCAACATGCATGCATGCTACTTACAGGTGGACCAAACGATTTCTTGTTGTGCTTCTTCTTGAGCCAGGGGGCAGCAGTCGCCTCTGCGCCTCGCTGCTTGACATTCCACAGCGCCCTCTGTAGAGATGTCTGCCCTGAGACACACATATGAAGACTCAGTGTGTCGAGGAAGCGTGTCTTGGTGCCCTGTGTGAAAGATGATGTGCATCGTCCAGTTCATTAGGAAAACAACTTTATTACACAACTGAATGTATTATGCCTATACTGCCCTTTTTGGACAAAAGGAATCAAGCAACAAATAACTCAAATTGAAGTTATAGGTACTCTTATATTGAACCTTGTATTCCTTACTACCAGACAATATCTGGAGAAGAAATATTCATCCTGCTGCGAGATATTCAAGGTAACATGATTTCGTGTTGCACTGATGCCAATGCAAGTGACAGACATATTTTGAGAAAGAAACCCACTTGGAGAAAATATTGCTCCTTGACAAAGCTCCTGTCGAAGCTGACGTTGTGTCCAATCACAAGTCTGGGAGTCCACTTCTTGTCCGGGGGCTTGGTGAAATTGGCCTTGGTCTCCAGGGGAATGAGGTCTGGTAAAGCAACTCTCTGAGACAGTGAGAGGTGCTCCTCAATCAGACGGTGGCTACACCAAGAATACCTGCAAGGCAAAAAAACGTTGAAGTCTTATATGTGATCCTTGATATTTAAACAGTGTTTTGATTTGCACAAAATGGTGTGTTTCTAAACAGTGTTTCTGAAATCCTATACATGTAACCATGTTTTGAAACACTGTTTATTCAACGTCACAATGCGTTGCAAAGAAAACCCATATTTTACTTGGAATTTTGCCAGGGAACAGCAGGGGACAAACTGCGCAAAATGGGCTCTGCAATGGCATGCTCTGTTTGACCGTGTTTCTAGCCAAAACAAATATATTGTAAACACATCTGATTTGCTCTTCTAGGAATACTGTTCAAAACACAAACTTAAATGCAACCTGTGGGAGAAATTGCCTCTGATCAAGGGGGAACTTTACTCCCAGTACTGCCAAGTCTGATATCCAGCAAAGTTATGTTGAATGTTATAATGAGTCTAACTAAAAATAACTGGTCATTGAATAAACCTGTATCACTCAAAGATTCATACCAAGCATTTGAAGAAGCAGCTACTGCCATCGTTGGAAAGTTGCCCTCTGCCATGCAGCACTCCATGTCAAACACAATATTGTGATCATCAGGAAAGCTGACTGAGACAGGTTCTTCATCGTAGACATACCTATTTGGAAATATAACTCAAACTTGTATTACATCTTTATGCTGTTATGGTATTACATGCTTAACATAAAAAGTATACATAATAAATAATGCAGTAAGTGTAACATCAATTTTGCTTTGTAGTTCATCTGTAAGAGAGAACCCAACAACAGCATGTATTTAACACTGGCCAAATAATGAAAACAAGTTGAATCTTGAATTTTTTTGTTCATTTACAGGATGGAGCACGCTATCCTTTCTACTGGGTGTATGCCTAAAATTTCTTTGGAAATTGAAATTACCCCAGGAAGCCCTTTCACTAAGTTGAAACTTAACAGAAAAAGACACCCTGTTCGATGTTCGTCACACTTTTATTTAGCCAACTTCATGGTATGACCTAGGAATCTCAAGGCTTTACCAATACTCACTTGGTCCATCCCTCCTGAAAGACCCAATCTTCTGGCATGGGAGGGGGTGTGGTCTCAGCCAGCTGCTGAGCCATCTCCAGGTACACTGCACTCTGCTTCTGGGCCAGGATCTGGAAGTGCTCATCGATGTTTGCCCCCAGCAATCTTGGCAGCTTCAAGTCCACATCTGGGAGAAGAGAACCCTCCTTCCCCCATAACCCATGCTTCTGAAGGTGCTTGGTGGTTCGTTCAAACAACTCGTCATGCTTGGGGTTGGGAGGCAATACCAGGTCTTGAGACCTGGAAGACTTCCGTTCCTTGGGTCTGAAGATTTGTTGGTGCAGGCGCTTAGAGAGCATTTGAATGTTGATTGCATTTAACCTCAGCTGGGAAAGTTCATCTGTAGAATTTGCACCTGCTGATTCTGGTTCAGTTGATGGCACTGTGCTTCTCCGAATTTCATCTTGAGACAATTCAGCAACTTGTTCAGAACTGTCACTACATGTTAATGTTGTTGATAATGGATGATGTGGCACTGTTGATATCAATGAAGAGTCTGGGATAGGGAAGGCCCTTCTCTTCCCCTTGATGTGGTGGCAGGATCCACAAATATTTTTTGGAAGAAGCAATCTACTGTAGCTACACAGATGGACTGCCATCTCGAATGCTTCTCGTCTTATCCTGGACAACATCCATGGGCTTCCAGATTATGTTCTTGAATGCATTTCATGCAGAAAGTATGACTGGCCATACCTAATTGGGATACAAAAGATGCAAATTATAGTTTTACATGAAAGATTTCTTAATGGAAGGCATTTAGTTTTGGTTACACCAGTTTAAAACCATATGTGGGGAGTTTGGTGTAAACACTCATAAATGCATGGTGTCAAAAATGGCAGTTTTGGAAAAATGCTTTTTAAAAAGTTACAACTAGAATCACCCTGAAATTTACACATCATGAAGTTGAATGTTGTAGAGGTAGATTTTGTGACATTTTATCATTTTTTTTTTAACAATCCTTTGAATATTGAATATTTTCACTTTGGATAAATTAATTTTGATCTCCAAATATATCAGATATATAATTCAGAACACAATACCCATTGTCTCATTATGCAGAAGCATCCTGCATTATTGTTTCAAACAGGGCCCTTGGATGTGCTAGGTGCAGCTCCAAAGATGCTCAATCAAACTCAAAGGCCACCTGGATCTGGTGCTCAAGTGGCCACGAATCCACCTTACGAGTTAATTAACGGCAAACCTTATTTTTCATACATGGCCAGCGCTAGACCAAAAAATCAGTCTCTGTAGGACGTTGGATCCACTCAGATTGCATCTAGCTCCTCTGAACACCCCTACCTAATTTGTAATTTCCATTAAAGAATGCCCCGAATGAGACGGTTACTCCACTAGGTCAGCGCAAGCCAGCTCCAGCCAACGTCACAGCCTCTAGCGGGAGGCTGAATCGCCGGGCGCGGGCGGGCTGGGAAACGGCAGTAACGCGGACACAGTCACAGATCAGATATCATGCCATCATGGACATGATGCCATCAAGATGGAAATAAAAACAGTCCAATTCACTCACGTCTGAACTACGTTAAGACATGTAACTTATTTACCGTAGATTTACCGTAGTCTGTATACCTCTACTAACCATTATTCGTTGGGCTCTAACACTTGGTTACAGCTAGTGAAGCACAGCGCACAGTCAGTCAGTATACCGCACGTGTATGTAAACATGGAACGTGAAAGAAACTTTTAAGCATGCAGTGTGCATGCAGTGGTGGGCTTGGACATCCGCGGGCCTGGGTGTCCGCCACACGGAATCATTGTTCGCGCGTTGGTTGTGTCCTATCAAAGAAAAACTCGATCATAATTCAAACATTTATTATAATAAAGCGTGATGATGAATGTCAAAAGCATACCATAAAAATGACTTATGGTTTGATGCTCAGGGCCGGCGTTTAGCGGATGTCAACCTGGAAAAAAAAAAATGTTTACTATTGCCCATTTGTCTCTATGTTTTGGTTATTATCACATTACATTCATGAATGAGGGAAACACCATAAAGATCATTGTACTCAGTCCTTCAAACTATACACCAGTACTTAAGATAATGAATAATTTTCACTTATTGTATTTATCATATTTTGGTACTAGTTAATGATCCAACAAAATCTGTAATTTGTAACGGCATCACCAATATTTCTTAAACGAAAGCACATTGACTAAAATCAACAAAATATGTGAACATCGTGTTTGCATTAATCGATGCATAAAAATATCCTATAATCCTCACATGTTATATTTTACTTTTGGGAACTATGTTTATATAGTTCCAAAAAGTAAAATATAACATTTAAGAATTACCGACACAAAAAGTTTAGAGTGCTACGTTGAGCATCAGTGGTTTTGAAGTTGCTTCCAAAATAAGCAGAAAAATCAGTCAAATAAACAGTTTGGCTAATTGAGCAAAAAAAAAGTATTTAAAAAATGAAAATGTTATGACCATTTAAAGTTTGACCGCGGACCATAACGCATTGCACCATGTTGGTAAAATACCTCCTTTATCCTTACTCAATCATGTCAAGGCAAAAAGTTGTTATGTAAATATGATAATCGGGATATGCTGGTATCAGAGAACAGCTAGAATAATATCATTTGTATTAAAGATGTGAAGATACATTCTATATAGAACAACGACTTCAGACGCTCATACCAGATGTTTAAATTTTGTCAACTTTAGAGAGCATTTACCAAAATTATTTGTGACCGATTTAGCTACTCGAAGTTGTGCAAACTATTCTTTGTTTTAATTTTGTTACTTGTTTGATTGCAAGTATGTGCCGGCAGTGAATTCACTAAACTTTTAGAGTCCTATCTCTATTTTGTATTTCAGGAAAGAAAGAAAAATAGGAATGGGGTTAACAAAATTTACAATGATGGTTACAGTTATATATTTAGACACAATGAAAACATTTTTAAACCGGACTTTGGCGTTGGAGCTGAGGGAGGGGCATTAATATACAAATCATAACGATATGTGCTTCGTGAAGAAAAGACAACATGAAAGTAACGCTGCAAGGAATGTCGGGGCACATTATCCATTATTGATTCAGTGGGGCACATAGTAGTACTTTCTGCACAGTGGATTGGTTATTCCATATCTACGAATGCGTTATTTGACCCAATTAACACTCAAATTAAGATAACGAAGGAAAAATCAGATTTGTAAATGTTGCTCTAATAGATTCTGATACCAGTAAACTATTTGTGTTGACTAGTATCCCTTTAAGTGAACATGTCTCCAAGCTCCCGAATACCTATTAAAACCTAGACGTAAACACCAATAATGAGTATACACAAATTAGCCACTGTTCTGTTGTTTTGGGTATGTGGTTCGCGTGTGAAGTGCATGGCGTCTTTATACACAACCACCTTTCCAAATAAAGAACAAAATATGATTTGAATCAATTTCACAAATTCTAATGGATTACAACTATATGATTAGCCTTGGATCCTCCGTCCATGCATGCAGGGCCGTCGCCAGGGGGGGTGCGGAGAGTGCGAACGCACCCCCCTTCCGAACCATAAAAAAAAAATCATGGGCGGAAAACCCGGGGGGGGGGGACAAAAATTGTTAGAAGAACGTCATAACCCCCCCACTGAGAGCATTTAAAAAAAAAAAAAACTCCCCAAAATCCCATCACTACCCCCCCCCCCCCCCCCCCCACTGAGAGCATTTTCACAGACTGGGCGGGATAAAAAAAAAAATGTGTTTTTGTGGGTTTTTTTCATAAAAAGCACCCCCCCCTAGAAAAAAGCTATCTGTTTTGCAATTGACATGCAAGGACTGTGACTGTTCGGTACGGGTAGGCCTACTAACAAAACCCCCAAAACTATGTGACCCTGATTGGTTTTTGCATGCAAACATGTTCACCAGAGCGTGTGTTTTATCGAGATCGATTGGAATGTGTATGTGGAGATACTAGTACAGGAGTTTGCTGACCGGCAACCAAAGTGCTTCAAATTCGCTCACATAAATCATCCCTGAGGGAAAACAGACATGTTCGAATACTTATTGACCATCAATGGGGAATATTGGTCGTCAAGTTGTGCGGTGCGTAGTTTTCAATGCTGTCCAGCACTTGGATCATTGCAGATTTTGGATACGTTATAATGGACATAATTTCACGAGGATGAAACCATTGCCAAAGTTTATGTTGTACGTTTGTGGGAGGTAGGCCCTACGTCATTTCTAGAAAAAGAAGAAAGCCATTTTTTTTTTTTTTGCAGCAATTAGAGGGGAGGATTCGGGAAGAATTGACATCCCTAAAAATGATAAACATATAGGCCTGGGTCTAGTGTTACTCGGGAAACGTGAGATACTGAGTAGACTGCAGGTTTATTATAATAGTCTCGACCCGCTCTGAATATCATTTGGGGGCGGGGCACGAGTCAATAGGACCACCAACGGGTCAGCGCGCAAACGGAAGGGATCGTTTTGGGCCGGGGAAATTCCCCGAAAGAGGGTAAAGATTGTTGCCAATTATTATCGGCTACTGTCAAAGCTTGCAAATGTGTTATACTTAAACATATTTATTGCTAAATATATTATTTCATTGATTATGTGAATGATAAAACTAACTGAATGATCAAATTGTTAAAATGTTGAAGGAAATAAAATTCAATCGAACTTAAGAACCTCACTTGGACAGCTTACTCGGCAACGCAGAAGGAAATCGGGAAGGTGGGGCTCCGTAAATTGATGGTTGATGTCGGAAGCAAGCGGTATCTAGCCGAGGCGCAGAGTACCATTTAGATGTGTGGTGGATGAGCGCTAGCTGGCGAGAGAGAGTCAGAGAGAAAGAATGTCCGCGGAAAACATTAGCAGCACCAGCTGCAGCACACAGACTTTATTGGCACGGGAGCGGCTCCTCGGAACATCAGCCGACATGCAGAACTCCGAAGAATTTCAGGATTTACCTGTTCACGATGACTTTGACCCGTTTGAATCGTATACTGAATTACCAGAGGAAACTGTGGATGCGAATCTGACTGCTCCTCCAGAGAATGAGTGAGTATGGAATGCGTGGGAGGAAGAAACCTTCCATCAATTTTTGTGTTTTTTCACGTACAGATGTCAATAGCGTGACCTGTGCTGCACAAAGGATCTCGGAACGTAATTTTACATTCAGCTCATATCAATACATACAGTAATGACCGACTCAGTACAGCTACCTCCAACGCGCTTGCTCGGTGTAGCTGGGCGAGCCGTGGGGCGTATAGCCCAGGCTTGCTGTTTCATTATAGTGCACAGATTTAGTTAATGTTTGGTTTTTAATTGGTAGACTTTGGACTATGGTTAGTGGCCCATTCTTTCTTTTCTCTGGCCCTGGGCATTAGCAGAACTGTGCATTAGTATAATGAATGTTTATGAGTGCAATGGAAAGAATATCCATGAGGTGAAACTGAAAGATTGAATGGAACATTCATTATTTACTTTATACAACATCTGAGTAAATTCTTGTCATTTGTGCATACAATATACAAATAATTCCCGAATAAAGTTAACAAATATTTGTTTTCCTTTATATATATTCTTTGTTCAATTGGGTCCATGCTCTGAGCGGCTAAACGTTGGATGAATACGGAGCCGAGGAGCCCGATTCATTGTTTTTGATTTTATTCGGCTTGAGCATACCAACGGAAATTCAAGTTGCACCTCAGCTGCAACACCACGGGAGTTCCCCTTGCATGCTCAATGATTTTCCGGTAAAACGCAGAAAAGCAGCTGAAAAGAAAATTGTCGCATAGATTTTGTGTGTCATGCATACACTGAAATGGCAATGGAAAAAATTGCATGGAACACAAATGCATGCTAAACCATGGAATGGAACAAATATTTAATAACACGTGACCTAATATCCTCCAATCAAATGACAAGGATCTACTTAGGTGTTGTATAAAACATAATGGTACGTTGCACATGAGATTTCATTAACACAATAACAAATGAGATAAACACATTTAGCCTAGATACATTTTTATTTTATTGTGATCATTTTTTTTCCACGGAGTAAGCACATGCTTTTATAGCTATGATCTATTCTATACATATGCGATGATGTGGATGCCTAAAACCAGCCCCCTTTTTAAGATTAATTTTACAGAGATGATCAGCTGAGAAACTGAAATTTCATATCAATAAAATATCCTCTTTGAAGAACTGCTTTTGTATTGAGGATTAGCAAGAATATTTTGGAGAAATAGTGCTTTGAATGTTGCTCAGTATATTAATTATTACACATTCAGATCATTGAATTTCCAAACCAGGTCCCTGTCGATGATTTGCGATATCTCCAGATTTCACCAGTATTGCGTTCTTTTGAGCAGTTGTAGGGATATTTCTAATGAAAATGTGCAGGGTGAGATATTTTTAAATTTAGCCTACCGGTAATTTTTTCCCTGAAAAGATTGCATTCTGGTTTCTCATGCATAAATATAATACAAAACAAATCATGCATCCAACCTTCAATGACGTCCATTTAGCAGAAATACATGTATGTGGGGGCCAGTATCAAGAGTAGGGCTGTTTTTTTGACGATTCACTCGATACCCTTTTTTACATTGGGTTTTCTTAGCCCAGTACTATTCTTAGCCCCAGACTGGTTTTTAAAAGCTTTTTACTATTTCTTAAACAGACTAAGGAAATCCATGATGTTCTCACTCAAAATCGTTAGCCCCGGACTCCCACGACAGCTTATTAATACATGGCATTGTATTTATGAGTGTACGTCTTGCACATGCGCACTTTACCACTCCGCTTCAAAGTCACTTGCAAACGGGGCATTATCTGATTGGTCTCGGTGTCTCGGCCTTGCGAGCTGAGCATCACATTTCCTTAGCCCTATACTACTTTTTGTTTCTGTTCACACTGGCGCTCTTAGCCCCGGACTACATGTATTTTGCTTGGCCCTGCAATTGCGGGGTTAGCCCTGCTTTTTTGCCTGGCCAAATAATCACATTTTTTCTGTCTCAAATCATACACTGTATGTGGAAAGATTGTGCCACCATAATACTACTAGAGTCTTTCTTACTTTTCAGGCCATCTTAGCATGCATTTGACATCTATTCTGTTTACCAAGGTGACATCATTTATCTGAAAGAGCAAATGTTACCAGCATCATCAAACTCTAGGTGAACTGCGTGAGCAAACTTCACCAAGACTTCATAAGTACACTGCAAAGGGTTTTATTCCCCAAACTCCACCAGATACCGGCATATCAGAAATGTTATCTCCCTAAGATAACAGGTCCCAAATAGATTTTATCTTTGGTATTTTGAAACACATCGTAGAAATATGTGAACCAATCATGACTTATGCACCTATCCCTGAGGCAGCTAACAATGAATTCCATTTAACCCTCTCAATCCCATTGGCATTAAGACATGTGTATCAAGTCGATGAGGTTTTCAAAGCCTGGTAATGTAAAGGTTTAAGTCATGTCTCTTGCTCATCAACATCAATCTGGCAATGTCATGTCACTAACAATGGCAATGTGCATCAATGTCCACCAGTGTGCCTTATACATCGCATTTGGTGCATTTAAAAAGCATTTTTAAAATAAAAAAAAACACACACAGAAAATGGAAGAAGTTCTCTCCTTCCCTCCCAATGATGAAACTAGAAACTGCCTTTAAGTAGAATCATAGAGGATCATTAGCTTTTGAGGAGGTTTTGGACAGGTCACCGCAAACTTTCCAGTTATTGTACATAGCCTAAAGAGCGGGGACTGCTGTTCACACAGTGCATTCATGTAGTGCGAGCAGTGCTCGCTGCCTGACACATTGTGCATTGATGGGAACAATATGATCATGAATGTAGACTATGGCCAGTACATAAGGGAGCGTTTTAAACAATGACAGTGTTTCAATTTTCCCGAAAAGGTTTGTACAGTATGACCGTGAGATTTTATAGTGTCACATTATTGTTAGAGTATACAACTGATACGTGCCATGTTTCATGATGTTTGCAAAAGGCTACTCTGTCTTTAAGCTGGTTGGTCTATCCAAGGTAAAATGATGAAAAAGGTCTCTGTAAGAAATATATCCAGAAGGCTGCTATTATTCTGTGCTGTGTCAAAAGAATAAGAATCTCTAAATGAATTACAATGAGGAAGAGGAGTACCAGGAAATGAATCTGGGCTGAGAGAGATCCTGAGATGCACTGATACTGTGATTTATACATGTGTCTGGTAACAAAGACTATGCCCTATCCCCACTTGCTGATAATGAGGGTGGCCACGAAGTACATGTAGGGATAGGGACGTAGTGTGTGTTAGTCTTTGTTACCAGGCATACCGGGTAGTTGTTTGTCGTGCCCATGCACTCAACAGCCTAGAACCTAGATTAGTACATGTGCAAGGAACATTACAGCCTCTAGAGGCATTGTTTTAAAGCAAAGCTACAGTAGAGTAAATGGCCTTAATAAAGCAAACTATACAATATTAGCTATGAACCTGAACACTTGGGGAAGAGGGAATTTAGGACTGTTATTCCAATTACTATCTGATTTGATAGGGAGGGGCATGAAATTGGGCATCTGCTTTACATGTAGCAATGGCATCTTGAAGAATATGACAATTGTTTACTTGTAGTGGTGTTAGTGGTTGTGTGTACTACAGTGTAGATGTATGTGTGTGTTGAAGCGGGAGGGGGGGGGGGGGGAGGGAGATAATTTCACTTCAACTTGCATTTATATAGGGCACATGTTCAAATTTCCCCTCCCCATTTCTGGTCGTCTTGTTTAATCATGTTTGTTTAAAATGACTTAGAAGTTCAGAACTTTGTCCCAGAATATTTTGCACTTACCAGCAACCAAACAGCTGTTTCTCCTTAGTACTTTTTATGTCAAGGAACTTGCTTTATTTTATATCGCACCCTGTGTCATTATTCATGTTCAATATTTGTTGTAATAAAATGAGATCTTGTTTAAAATGATGATGAATATTCATGACACTTGATAGTTGTGAATGAATGTGGACACTACAAAAGAGAGCCGTCCAGCTTGTGTGATGATGCATGAGGTTTTTTTTTTTTTTTTAAAGTATAGTGTACAGTACATTTTCATGTACACTGTACATTGTTTCTGCATAATATCTGCCATCTCTGGAAATTTTTGGTTGACATGTTTACATGTATTTACAGAAGAATACTGCACATGGTATTAGTACCATTCATTACCACATGTGATTTAAATGTACATGTATGTTTGGCAATGTATACCATTCCTGATTTTTCAACCTGATTTGAATAACAAGTTAAACCCAGTTTGTGACCCAAATAAACATGTGGATGCCTACTGTATGTATGACTCATACTCTACATCATCAAATCATTCCTCCATAAATGGAACATATTTCTCATGTGGTAACAAAATCAACTTAGTAAACACATGTTGTTAAGTGTACGTGTACGATGGACAGTGGATGTCCATAAATTACTTTCTGATGAAACTAAAGGAATATAATACAAGAGGAATCAGTTGTGAATTTTTATCATAAAAAAAACACTGAATGTACAATGTATAGAGTACATCATCAAACATTTCCTAGTTAATATATATTGTTCTGGTAAATATTTTGAAGCAAAATTGTAGATTTGAGGCTGTAATTAGTGAAGAAAAAGTACAATGTAAGGTTGTTCAATGCGATTTATCCTTTAAAAGGTAGACATTGATACCAAATGTGCTTTACTCGGCCTTCAAAACAAGGAAGTTATTGCTCAATTTTGTCGCTTTCACAATGATTCTATAGCCATGATTTATCATATCTTCATATTCTGCACATTTCCGCAAATGGACTTTTAGTGGAGATGAATGCTCTTCCTTCATATGTTGCTACTCTCAGTCTGGATTGATTGATAGCCTAGGCAACCTTTCTGTGTCATAGATAATGTTGTGGCCAGTTCCAAAAGATAAAATGCTGTATAAATGTGAATGTGAATTTCAAAGCAAGCATGATTTAGCAATTAGCATCCCTTGTCTTGCTTTCATTAACTGTCAAAAGGGAACCCAATAGAAAATTGATATTGAAAAAAGACTGGGTACATGGTCTAGATTCACTTTTTAAAGAAGTGGATTGCACAGATTCCACTTTGAGCGGGATGTTGCACTTCCATTCAACGTGTGATGAGCCGCTACATGTAGCACTGGCCACGGCATTCCTCTGTAATTCAGCTCTTTTTTGATAATAAATATTGTATTGCAGTGATATTTGTGAAAAGTGACAAGTATATCTATTTCTTGTCTCGAAAATGACATCCCACGAATAACTCTTGCAAAAAGTTCCGGTTCTACGATGCTTCTTATTATCGCCATTCTGGTTGGCCTGCAAGAATAATTTTCACACAAAGATACATTTTTCTTCTCTAAATGCTATTTTGAGTTCCTTCATATCCTTACAGTACAATTTTGCCCGATGTATTTCATTGGGATAAAACAATGTTGCCTTTGTTTTTTGTCATGACTCTTAGATGGTACCATGGCTGTTTGGATCGGCACACGGCTGAGATGCGCCTGCACTCTGCTGACAAGCCGGGGAGCTATCTCGTGCGGGAGAGTGAACGCAAGCCTGGCTCCTATGTGCTCTCATACCTGGGACAGAAAGGCATCAATCATTTCAGGTAAATACATTCAAACTATGATAATGTACATGTGCATTTCAGCATAGAATGCTACACAAGAATGGAGTAATGAAGGCAGATAAAATAATCTTTCATTCATACACATTATGTATGTGTACGAAGTTAAACATTTGTGGTGGTAATATCCAAGCTTTGGTTTGATTTTTGCGTCAACTTGTACAGTTCCAGGATAGCTTTATTTACTGGAGTTAAAGACTTGCCTATACATGTACATGTATGCAGGATGATGGAGATGAATAAACCTTCATTATAATAAATGGCCCTTTTGAGCATAAAATACTGCCTCAAGAGGGGAAAGTGGAATCTTTGTACTTGAGACAACTTTGATTCAAGGAAATATTGAACAACAAAGGCACTGATAGGTTTTACTGGTGCTTTGAGCTGAGAGCAGTAAATATTTGTTTTAAATTCCTCATTGAGACCTTAAGATGGGCCAAGAAGGAAGTAAAATGAAACAATTCTCAATGATCCTCTAACGTTTGATGATATGAATACAGACGAAACCATTCATGTTTTTTCCTGTGGCTTTACCAAAACAACGGAAATACATGTTGCACCATGGCCTCCATACCACAAGACTTGGCAGTCTGCAAAAAAGCAGCTTAAAAACATGTTTGGATAAATCTTATATGCCACACTTAAAAGAATTGGGATGTACCTGTATGTACACATTTGAGGCCTTGACTTTCACCCCCACTGACGTCATTAATAGTACTCTGTGGCCCTCTGAAGTCATTGATAGCAATTTGTGGCCCTCTGACGTCATGAAAATATGACATCAGAGGCCCAATAATCGCAGAGGAGATCGCTCTTCCAGAAGAAATACATTTACCAATTTTCATATGTAGTGCTCCTAACCATTCAAAGGGCAGGATCAGTTTATTGAGGGATATGAATATTATACAAAAAAAAAAAAACGTTGTTGAACAAATTATAAAGAACACTTGGCAAGATATTTACTTTGCACACTGTACATGAAAATTAGATCATCCACATGTACACACCTTAAGTCAGACCATTGAAAAGGCAAAGAAATATTGTATCAACATCTTACCAACTATGGGAAAGCATTTACATGTAGATCACCAATCACTTTTAGGTGTTTTGGAGAAACAGAACCCATCAGAAATACATGCCCCTTCAAAGCTACCTACAAAGAACCTATGGCCAAAGTTCATTGTGACGTCACAAAATTAAATCCTTTGATGGAATTTCATCAAACAACAGATAGACACAGGATTTGACTGACAAAATACCAAGAAATATCTATATACCAGATGTACTGTACATGTAGAGGCATACAGAGTAGGCGTTGGATGGATGACATCAACACATTTTGGCACAAGAAAGAAGAAAATGGAGTAGTGATAAAGAGGGATTCTCTCCGCAGTGGAGAGATATTTTAGGCCAGATGGACATGACCATAACCAAATATAATTGTTCGGAGTGCTTCTACTGCATTCCAATTTCTACACGTGTAACCATACTTTGTACAATTATTAGTAGAAGGCAGGTTCAACTGGTTCAATTGGTCTCTTGTATTGCACCTCAGAATCACAGCGGTGTGTGGTGATTTCTATGTTGGTGGCCGGCAGTTCCAGACCCTGCCAGAGCTGATTGGGTACTACACACACATCTCTAACATCCTGAAGAATGAGAGGCTGCAGTATCCAGCGCCCCCACCTGAAGTAAGTCTTGTATGTATCCCAACCGTTACTTGTTTCTTTACATTTATGTTATCACTTGTTTCCTTTTGTGGTATATGTTACAATGGGCCCCGTCTTATAAAGAGTTGCGATTGATTTCAGTTGAGTCCAGTACCCTTTCTTTAATGGACAGAGTTACGATCGATATCAGTTGCAAATCTTTATAAGACAGCGCTTGGGTGTTTAAGCATTTAATGTGACCCATGTTCACTGTCAGAACATGTTGACTGAAATATGTTCCATGTTATTAATCCACATATTATATAATTGTATTTAAACTTGGCAATAGAGTAGTGAGTAGCTTAACGTGAACATTGGATTATAAAGTACACTTGTGTTGACCAATGAGCATGGCTGTACCATCTGAGGGCAAAGGGATCAGCAGTAGTGATTTATAAGCAAAGCATTAGTGCTGGTTGCATGAATTGATGTGTTCATGTGGAAACTTGGACACTATACCAGAACTGATATCTATGGTTCATTTGAAATCAGAAATTTAATAATGATCAAGTTGACATGATTTCAAATACTTCAGCCTGGCACTTTAGTTGGCAGAAATGGTATATCAATACATGTATTTGGAAAAAAGTAGAACTCTATTTAATGTGATCGCCGTTTTAACCCTTTTGCATGCCAGATAAACTATAGCTCTATGGGATTGTGTGTATCGTTTGTGCATAAAGTTACACGTGGCACACAAAGAGTTAAAAAAATAATATCTGCATGAAATCTGTCAGACAGTTTCCATCAACAGCAGCTTCAGTATGGTCCTTTCATGATGTCAGGCATACTACATAAGTGTACATATATTGTTGTTAGAGTACACATACAGGAATTTAGTCAAAGATTGATTGATTTTTTAATATTTGGCATGTACACCCCTGAATCTAAACTTTGACTGAGCTGCAAAGTAATAACTACAGTATGTGAAGTATATCTTTGTGATAACCTATCTTGGTTTTTCAGTTTCTTCTAATGGCAGAGTTTTTTCATGTGTATCTCTTTGTTTGATATATCATACAGCCGGTGGATGATAAGAAGAAAGTGGTGGCAACGTTGCCCTACAACAAAGTCCCAGATACGGATGAATTAAGGTAAGTGATATCATGCTATCTGTTTATCTGCTACTTGTTGTTTATTAATGTTAATGATGTTCATACTCGTGTCATTTTACTTGGCCCCTGCCATGTAGTGGGGAGAGACAAAGACAGACACATACAGACAGACAGACAGACAGACAGAGACAAAGACAGACAAATACAGACAAAGACAGACAAAGACAGGCAGACAAACAGACGGATAGACATGTGGACCATGAGTAGGCATGTGTTTGTTCAATGCCACATTTGATCCACCATGCATGTAGACATACATGTACAGGTGTAACAGTTTGACAACAAAAACAACAAGTCAGAGCAAAACATCTGATGTGGTTACCACATCAGTGATGTTTCAAAATGAACTGTTGATAATGTGTCAGCATCAAGTCAGAAATGAAGAGTCATAATTACATGTACAGTTGAGGCCAGAAGTTTAGATACACCCAGGAAATTCAAAGAAAATTTGACACTTGCCAAACATCACAGAATTTACTGTATCTTATAAAATATTTGTGCTATCATGACGAATACGTCATGCCCCTTCATCACATTGTTTTATCATCAGGAGCTGAAAAATATTTAGGTGTCATTTTCCCCAAAAAATCTTCCTATTTTAGACAAATTAAAAATAAAAACTTGAAAAAAACATTTCATATTTGTGCTAGTTACATGTACTTCTCAACACAAACATTTCAGATTTCATATCATGATAGAAAATGTAATATAAATCATGAATCTAACATTCAGTTATTTCTATGAAACGATGTTTGAAGATACATGTACAGTATAATAACAAATACTAGAATACATTTTGCACGATTATTACATTTTTTTCTTCAAAGAAAATTCCACCTGAAATATAAGTTTATCCCAACGGCATCTCAATCATGTAAAAGAGTGTAATACGCTCTTTCATTTTATACCAAATTCGTCATTGTAGTATTTGTATTTCTGAAGATATAGTAAATTTTACGATGTTTGGCAAGCGAACAAATTTCACTGAATTCCATGGGTGTACATAAACTTTTGGCCTCAACTGTAAGTGCATTATGTCATTCGCTTTGCTTTACTAGTGTAGTGGAGTGGACATGGAATTCCAAGAAATGTACCAGTACTTCTGATTGCATTCTGTATTTAGAGAAGTGCGGCTCTAATGGGGTTCAGGGGTGGTATTCCAGAAGTTGTCTTAAGTTTTCTCTTATGCTATGGTCACAAGTCAGAGCAGCGACCGACCAATTTGTAGCCTGCTCGGTCGCTGCTGGAATTAGGCACCTCCCAGCGATTTTTTGGAAAAGTCGAGCAGGCTGTAGAGCACAAGCGATGCCTGGGCGTTGCCTGGTCGGTTTCCCGTCGGTCACTGGTCATTATTAGGTAAAAACTGGGCAATATCGGGGAGCTTCTCTGCGCGGCATCCTGGCAGTGACCGACTGATGGCCCACCGATTCCCGGGCGGTCTCCCACCAACCACCGACTGATTATAAAGAAATTGTTCGGCGGCCGGCCAGTGCTCGGTGGGGCATCTATGGGTGTCTCGTAGGCGTACCTGCGGCGGCCCGCCAGGCTCTGCCGGGAATTTATCATGGGCAACCTTGGTATATATGTGGCTTCCCCAGGCTGTTCATTAACAACGCCGACCGATTTTGAATTCGCCACCCAGTGACCGGCATATCTCCCAGTGGCGACCGGCCAGCAATCGGGCACGAACGCTTGTCAGCCTTTGACCTAGCGGATTCGATGTTTGACCTAAATCGCTCGACGACGAATGCTCGATTAGGTCGGTGCCCGGGCGGTCGCCACCCGGACACCGTACATATTTGTATATATATAAAAAGTGAGCAGGCGCAGCCCAAATTTTAACTCCGCGCAAAAACTTCAGAGGCGACCGAGCGATGCCCTAAAAACAAGCGGTGCCCGGGCGGACACCGCTCGGTGCCTGGCCGGAATTGGCTAAAAACACACCGCCCGACTGCCGAGCAGGCTACTTTTTGGGGTTGTGACCATAGCTTTATGTTTCTCTTAAGTCCCCAACTTAAGAGTGGCCTAAGAGAGCGAGAAATTGGTATTCCAGAACGTCCTTTTAGGACTCTCTCAATTCAAATTAGGGAGGATTAGACCCCACCCAGTGCATATTTATGAGCTAATGGAGGGAAGTGTTTCATTTCTGAACAGCCAATCACAATCACAGCATCTCATCGGGACCTTTAAGGATTGATCCTAAATTTGTGGTCGCGCAACTATGTGGGCGCACATCAATCATGTACGCGCTTACGCAAATAAATGCTGCTCTTTTTTTTATTGCGTGTGTTATGAATGGCTAAGACAAGGGGAGGCCCTCCTAAGTTTTATCTTAAATCCTCTCTTACACGCATTCTGGAATACCAATCCTCCTAACTTTATGATTTGCATAAATTTGCATGAACGTAAGAGAAAACTTAGGAGCGGACTTAGGAGAAAACTTAATATCATTCTGGAATACCACTTAGGAGAATCTTAGACTGATGATGACATTTCTCCAAAGTGAGCACTTACGATCATTCTGGAATACCACCTCTGTATTCATGAAATCTCTGTTACAGTAGGCTATCAGGAATATCACACACAATTCAAAGCACTGCTAAAAGACTAGTACAAGTAGAAGGTATACATACTGTACATGTATGTACCAGTACATATAGCAACTACGTTGACTTCTCTACATGCTTGTTATTACATGTATGTTCAATTTTTACATTACAAAATCACTGACTGTTCAATGTAAAATGAATACAATTTATATTATTTTCAGCACTGATAATAGCCCTGCCTCAAAAAGTCCTCCAGATCATGATTCTTGTGAAATTATCAACTGTAGAAATGAACAGGACAATATAGAGAATTATAACTTATAGCATTGCAATGATCCCCTCCACCTGCTCACAATAGCACCACGTGTCTGTTGTTGTTTAGAACCAAAAACCTGCATAGCAATGGATATGAGAACACCCCTTTGGTACTCGAAAATCATAATAATAGCTAACATTGTAATATATATACCTCATGAAAATAATCCCGCTCTTTGATTGGTGTAAGCATGCTGCACAATTTTGCACATGACCAAGGATATGTCAGATCCACCTCTAACATCACATTTTTGTGATGTCAGAAGGCCGTAAAGTACTTGTATCAACGACATCAGAGGGCTGGAAAGTGCTATTAAGGCATTGGATGTTCATCCCTATTCTAAACGCACACCAAATCTACACAATAATGTTTTTCAGGGGCACAATGAGCTAGGAGGGGGATAATTATATGTGTTTGTTATGTTCTATCTTTATAGTTTCAGTGCTGTGGTACATAATGAACTAGGAGGGGGTTAATTACATGTGGTGTGTTTTGTCTTTATAGTTTCAGTGCTGGGAGGTGTTTGTGGTGCTCAGTGAGCTAGTAGGGTATACATGTACTTGTAATTATATGTGTTCACTGTGTTATGTCTTTATAGTTTCAGTGCTGGTGAGGTGTTTGTGGTACATAATGAGCTAGGAGGGGGCTGGCTATGGGTCACGTCACAGCGGACAGGGGAGAGTGGTATCATCGTACAGGACTTAGTCAAACCAGTGGTGAGTCCCTCATCCATTTCTTCTTGTAAAAGTGATATATTGAGCCTTAACCCATTACTATGGAAACTGAATATACCTGGTTAGCAAGTTTCCTACTCACTAATAGGTACTTTGTATTACCAGTCCTCAGAAACATACCAACCTCAGCTTGTTTGAACTCAGCTACTGCTAGCCACTTGGATATCATGGTCAAGGGACCATGCTGGCCACCTTAAAAAGTTACGGGCAAGGACTCAGTAAAGGTCAAGGAACTTTAAAAAAATGATACATGACTACAACTGTATCTTTACATGTGTGCCCAACTGTACATGTAGATATCAAATAATCTAATCGCAATAACTATTTAGTACAAAGACACAGATAGGCTGATGAAATGTGAGTAAAAAGTCAATAAACTGTAAGAAATTACAAATGTTGTTCCATCAAAGGTGAATGAACTTTTTATGTCAGTTTAGAGGCATGGGAAGTCAATTCTAACCCATTGAAGCTAATAATGTGGTGGAGACATAGTTATTGACTGCGCACACTTGAATTGATCTAGTTGATCATCTGAATTTGAAGTATTTTGACAATCGTTTTTATTTGTTGTTCATTTAGGAAGGGGATACAGATCCACATGAGGGGAAAGTGTAAGTACACTGTATTCACCATTTACAATTTACACCCACCCAAAAAAGTTATTCCCCCCCTATAGCATTTGTTCATATACCTCAAACAAATATTTTACACATTTTTATCAGTTAAAGGTCACAGGTCAAGGTCAAATCCTAGAATTGTATGCTTTATGTGATAAGTCGAGCAATATTTGATCACATTTTACCATCCTTAGTAGTTAGTACAATGATAATACAGTATATGATAGGCTAATTGATGGATTTTATTTGGGAAAAGTGTGTCAAAGGTTAAAGGTCATAGTCAAATAATGTCTTATTGGTGTCTGGTCATACACTGTGGGAACAAGCGTGGGAGGTTTAAGCTGATTCTTGTTTAACAAATACACATTATAAGAAAGTACATTGGTATCTATTAGCCTAAATATATCACAAATTTCAAATATTTTCTTAGCAATCTTCCTAAACCAAGCAATACCTAGTGGTGTCAGATGTACATGTACCTTGTTACCATCTCTACTTGCTGATTCTGTAGGTGGTTCCATGGAAACGTATCCAAGGATGAGGCTGCAGAGACACTGTGGAAAGGTCAGACTCTTTTATTTGTCATGGGAAATATGTTGTCTGTCGATGACAGTGGCACAGAAAGATGGATAGAAAGTAGAAGAGGAGGCATGTTTTGAATGTTTTTTTTTAATGCATTGGGGAAAATAGAAATGGAACAAAGCAGTTAAAAGCGGTCCACAAAAAGAGGCACAGAAGTCTATGGAGTGAATTATTTGACTGAATTTAATTTGACTTTACCCGTTGCTAACAGTTAGATTTTCTGGCTTTGTAAAGCCTGGTCTAGTTACGAGGTCAAAATTTACCATGGACCTGCAGTAACCAAAGGGGTATGGCTTAGTTGCATCCTTTGTGTAATTTGAAGTTTATTCATAGCATGTTATCTATTGGCCGAAAAGCAGATTACGTGGAAGTCATGCTGCTTAGTGTCCGAGTGGGGAAAAGTCAGCCTGCATATATTAGTTCACAAAAGAATGGGTTAACACAAAAATAAAATTAATTTATAGGAAATTAAATGAACGTGTTCTGATCAAGTTGAAGGTAAATCTCATTTTAAAGTGTATGTCAAGAAATGAGGTCTGCAGTAGATCATAATTCAAATTGGTCTAGGCATATAAGGAGCAATGTTGTTCCGTGGGATGATGGCAATATTGATTTCATGTTTGGGGAAGAATGTAGTCTTGAGGCAGTACAGGTAGATTTTGGCGCAGTTTAATATAATTTCTCTGATCGGGGCCCTGTCTTACAAAGAATTGCAATTGATTACAACTTCCCTTGTAACTGATATCAATCTTAACTGTGTACTGTGTATATTAGAGAAAGGGAATTGATCTTGTGATTGCTTCAGGTCAATCCCAACTCCTTATAAGACAAAGCCTAGAATTGTCATCCATGTTGTTTGCTCCCCATCCCTGTTGGTGTGTCGTGTGGCTATAGAGGGCAATGTGGGTAGCTTCCTCATCAGGAACAGTGACAAGAACCCTGGCGATTACTCCCTGTCGTTCCGAGGACCAAACACCATCCAGCGATTCCGCATCCAGAGGCAGCAGCGGCAGTATGTCATGGGAGGCAGATACTACAACAGGTAGTTACAAGTTGAACGCAAATCACAGAAATCTCTCATGCTTTCTTTTCTTTCTTCTTTGTTTCTTCTCCTCCCTTTTGTTATTCAAATACTCTTCCCTCTCTGTTATCTGAACTTCTTTTTGCAGGTTTGTCTGATAATACAATTTCTTTGGCCTAGGGCTCTCTAGTTTGTTGTTATATTATGGATTCTCCATTCTCTCATTTTCAGTGTAAATTCTTATTCTAAGTATTAGTATATTTGGCATTTTTAAATTGTCACTATGATTTCAGGTTCATCTTTTCTTTTTCATGATATGAGAAATTCAGCTCCACAATTTAGTCGAATGTGTCGATAAATATCACCCATGGGACAGTTAGTATTTGAAGACAGATGCTTTTACATGGAAATTTTCATGCAAACTGGTTTTTAAAGAAATTTGACTTGTCTTTCCAGACTTGGAAGATATGTTTGACTATACTCCACCCTACCACTATATTTGCTATTAATTGCAATTCTAACAAGCCAAATCCTTCCTTGTCTTTCTGTTCCTCCTAGCCTGGATGCCATTGTGGAACATTACAAGAAGGAAGAGATCATTGATG